>PVKA01044887.1:0-15888 GCA_004027165.1 Ctenomys sociabilis
ATATATACTATATACTATCTAGTATATATATCTATATACTATATACTATATACTATCTATATAAACATGTACTATATATACAAGTACTATATATGTTTATGAGATAGCGAGAAGAGGACGAGGAGGAAGAAGAAGAGGTAAATGAAAAAGGGGAAAAAAGCAGAGGATAAAGAAAAGAGCAGAGGAGAGAAAAGTAGGGGGAAAATGAGAATAAGAAAACAAAACCTTTCTGAGTAGCGTAGTGCACTTTCTGGTTTCACCTCTGAAGGAGGTGGATCACACAGAATGGTTTGAAATGTGTACTTCTCTGGAACATATGAAAAAACTGGAGGGCTGTAGTTTTGGATTTGAATTTGAAATGCTTTGGATGTCAGTATTTTAAGCTCATCACCTTTTCTTTAAAATCTAATGAATTCAACAAAAGAACTCGTTTTAGTCACTGGAGACTAATTAAACAATCCATCATGACCTGTAGCTAAAGCTCCCTGAATGGAGGCAGCACATCCAGAGAGTAAATGAACTGTAGCACTGGTGAAACATGCTCACAGAATTGACATGGCTCTCAGTAATGGATAATGGAACCTAAGTGAAATGGAAGAAAGACATGCAATAAGTACAGATGTTTCCTGGAAAACAAAGAGAAGATATTACAATGATTTATGCAAGGATCCTTATAGTTTTGAGTTTTATTCCCTTACTTTTATCCTGTACCAGTCAACTGAATGCTTTGGATTATCGTAAGGATTTGAGGCAGTCTTTTTTTCTTTTTTTTTTTTTTTTTTTTTTTTTTTTTTTTTTTTTTTTTTTTTTTTTTTTTTTTTTTTTTTTTTTTTTTTTTTTTTTTTTTTTTTTTTTTTTTTTTTGTGGAACCAGGGATTAAATGTCAGAGAATGCCCTGACATTCTTTCAACCGTACTTCTCTAGCTGAGCTGTTGCTATGGTCTCAGACAGTTATAGATTCCTGGGCTAACTCTTTTCAGGTTAGGCCAGGCTTAATGTTGCTTCCAAAATTATATTCTTAAAGCAATACTTTAGGGATTCTTGTCTAGATCAAAATATTCAGGCTTCTCATTGCCTTGGTTGGATATTTTGCAAGTAGAGGTTCTCAACTTTAAAGATGGTAACACTGTGGGCGAGCTTGTTAAAATGTAAATTTCTGAACATACTCCTAAGAAAATGCATGGATCTGGGGTGATGCCTATAAATTTATATTTCAACATGTGCTAGTGTATTTATGATGTAGGTATCTCATGCACAATTCCCTCCCAGTTCTGGCTTGCCTGCTGAAGTCCAGCTTGTTATCCAGAGGAGCAACTTCAAATACTGCAAATTTAGATTCATGGCAGGCCAAAGAGGGGGAAGATTGTGGTTTGCAAAACATTTGTAAGAATTGGAGACACTGGACAACCACAACTTTTACAGAATTTATACTTTATGGTTATGTAAATGAATTTGAAAAGTGTAGCCACCATTTTTTGGCTTAAGTCTGTCAGACATCTGGCACATTGAAATAGGGTTAGAAGATGTGTGTGTGGGTTCCATTTACTCATAAGCTTGTGATAATTAGCTATTGTGTTATTTTGAGTGAGAGACGCCCAACTGAATGGTTTAGCACAGTTCTGAGGATGGCTGAATGGATTTACTGAAGAAGATCCACCCTGAGTGTGAGTGGCACCACCCAATAGGTTTATAACTTGAATGGAAAGAAGAAAGAAGGCTCATGTCTTTCTCCAGAGGAGTTTCAGTCTTTGCCTTTGCCTTCGGTTTTGATTTTCTGGCTGTCGACGCAGACTCTTCAGCCTTCCAGCACACGTGCTTGGGCTTCCTGATCTGGACTCACATGGGACTCAACAGTGAGCTCCAGCAGGCCTTTGATTTTCAACTGGCTTGTTTCGAACTCTAATGTGTACAGAGCCTCCTTTGTATTCCTCCATGTTTGACCTTTCAGGAATCCATTGTAAACTTACCTTGTAAAACCACATATATTATACAATATATATGTTATGTACATTATATTAAACCTGTTTAACTAGTGAGCACTGATTGATACAGAGCTATGTAACAGGCTAACCACTTAATTTCTGGCACTCTCAGCTTTTCTGAACTGTAAGATGGGAATAATATCTCCCTTGTCTTTATTGATTTATAAGGGTTAAGAATTTGGAAGTGATTTGAAATTTGAGAAGTGTTGAATAATTAAGGTCTTTTGTATTTATTTATATTAATAGTCTGTTCTCTTCACCCTGTGTTCCTTTTGCCTTTGTACTCATAGGTGACAAATACATGTTGCTTGGGATGGTAATTGCAGTGAAGCAGGCTAAGCCTATGGGGCAGAGAGTGTTGATGTGAAGCCCACTACTGCTATTTGCAAGAAGAGGAAAAAAGTTCTGTACCAGTCAACAGAATGCTTTGGATTATCATACGGATTTGAGGCAGTCTTTTTTTTCTTTTTTTTTTTTTTTGTAGAACCAGGGATTGAACTCAGGCCCTTGTGCTTGCCAGGCAAGCACTTATTCTATTGAGCTATTTCGGCAGCCCTTATTGTAAGGATTTGATAGCTTGGAGATCTGATCTAGATTTGCATGGTGGAGTCTGACTTATTCTGTGAATGTGTATTTGGCTCACTCTAATAGTGATAAAATTTACTCTTGCTGACATCCAAAAGGCTAATAAGGAGAACAAACACCTTATGCAATCAAACCTTACACATTTTTCTAAAAAGAAATCATAAAATATAAATAAAATGTTGTCTTTGTAGGTGTCATAGTTACTTACTTAGTTTTCAATTTGGGAACTATGTTCACTGTCCGTAGAAATCACAAGAACTTCTGGGTTGTTTTAAAATTGTTGCCCTCATAAGAAGCCTGATGCTTCCCACACTGGCTTAGGCCCCATCAACCTCTTGGTTGGCTTGGGTTTGCTCTGTTCTACACACAGTTTAGGTGAGTAAAAATTTAGATGGCTTTCCTGTGGATCCTTGATGAGCCAACTCCTTCTAAATGTTCTCTTTCTCTATCTCCGATTCTGTTTCTATCTCTGTCTTACTTCAGCTATGTTTTCCTGTTCCTGTATTTGTCGTTTACAGGGCAAAAATGAAATGGTTAACAAAACAAAGCAAAACAAAACATTGTTCTCAAAGGTTTGTAGTATCATTAGTAAAATGGATAAAATTAAAATTTTTTCCTCCACTACTCATAAAACAAATTCATATTCTGGGATATGTATATGAATAGCCTGTTTTCTTCAACCTTTATTCTTTTCATCTTGTCTAAGTGACAAAAAGAGCCTCCTTCAAGAGAGAAGTTGCAGTTAAATAGGCTAACCCCACAGGGAAAAGTGGGTGTTGGTATTTGTCCTGCCTTTTGCTTTCCATTGTTATTGTTTTTATTCCTGTTATTGTTATTTTGTGTGAGGCTTACACAGCAGGGTTTTCTTGCAATTCAGGAGACTAGAAGACCAGCATGTCACTTGGCATTGCTTGTCTCATCTAAGACCTCTTTAAAGTTTGCAGATTGCCTTCTTCCAAAGTCTGCACATGCTCTTCATTTCATGACTTTATTTAAACAAGAAATTAAATATAAATGCAGTTCAAGCTCATGTGAAATCTTCGTCATCCTATTCTTATTCCTTTCTCTTTCTAGATGTAACCACTATGCTAAATTAAGTGAGTAACATAATGTTAAAGTGAATGTTTTGACTAGTGTCACAGGATTCAAAATGAGGTTCTCACCCATGAGTGGAACTGTGACAGTAGGTATCCACGATCAGCCCTTATCTTTCCAAAATCATATGAAGTTCTGTGACTCATATAAATAGTTTTCAGGTGACACAAGCCTTCATTTTTTCCAAGTTGTATTTTTAAAGCAGCACATATAGATACATTTTATTTTAATGTGCATTTATTTTATTTTTGTTTTTCCAATTTTTATTTTTCATTAATAAAATTTGCAATATATAATAATTATATTTTTCATGGGAGAACTGGTACATGTGCTTAACATATTTGCTTTAGTTCCATCTCCTTCCTTCTTCTCCATTCTCTCACCCTCCAGATCTTGGTCACCTTTCCACTTATGAAAGATCTCTCTGTTGAAAGAAATCATGCAATACTTAAGCTTGTGTATCTGAATTGTTTTACTTAACATTATGCTACTAAGATGCACCCACTTTCCTACAAGTGACTCAAGTGAGTCCTTAATGGCAGAATAGGATTCAATTCTGTCTCATTTACTCTTCTCTCATTGCTGGGACAAATACCCAACACCCAAAATGAAGAAAGGTTTTTTTTTTTTTTTT
Organism: Ctenomys sociabilis; assembly: GCA_004027165.1. Lineage (NCBI taxonomy): Eukaryota > Metazoa > Chordata > Mammalia > Rodentia > Ctenomyidae > Ctenomys > Ctenomys sociabilis. The sequence goes on from PVKA01044887.1 coordinate 4,297, forward strand.
TTCTTTTGTTGGCAGACTGGGGATTGAACTCAGGCCCTTGTGCTTGCCAGGCAAGCCCTTATTGTATTGAGCTATCTCCCTGGCCCCCAAAATAAAGAAAGGAAAGGCTTATTTAGCTCATTGTTACTGGAGGTTTCAGTCTGTACTTGGCTGGCTCTAAGGCAGAGTGACACAGAGCAGAGAGCATCCTTTCATGGTGGTGATAAAGAGCAAGAGAGCAAAATGGAGAAGCAGAAGCAACAATGACTACAGGGAGGAAGTCTGTCTCCCTTAAGTTGCATTCAGCCTATCTGCCCCAGGCTCGATGTAGTATTCACACCCATCATCCCAGTGGCACTTACACTCATAATCCCAGTGGATCATGAGTTAATCACAAACTTTAGAAGTTCATCCCATTACTGCATGAGGCTTTGTGGGAACATCTGGACACAAACCATAACATATACTCTTACAGAATACTACTAATATTCCATGCATAAATGCTACATTTTAATTCTTTTGTTGATGGGAATATAGACGGTTTATAAGATTTAGCTATTACGAATTGTGCTGTAGTATGGTGTCATTAATTCTTTTGGGAAGATACCTAGAAGTGGAATAGCTAGGTCAATGGAATTTCTAGTTTGGGTTTTTTGAGCAGTCTACATACTAATTGCCATAGATCTTGTGCAACTAGAAAGTGGGCCAAGAGATAGAGAAAGGGAGAAGGGGATGGAAAACTGACATAAGATGTGCTACACGCTCATACCAACTTCCTATGAGGACTGTGATCATTATGTACTGCAAACATGTAGTAATAAGAGATAAAAATAGGAAAAAAGAGAAATAAAATATATTTAGATTGAAAGGTAACATAATTTTTTTAATGTATGGAGCATATGATTTATATGAAAGAAATTTTAAGGAATCCACCAGAGGGGCCAGCAAAATACCTCAGTGGACTAAAGCTCCTGCTTCGGCAAGCCCAGGGACCAGGGTTCGATCTCCCTTACCACACGCCATACCAGATCCCCACCCTCAGGGTGGTTTGAGCCCACCAGAGTCTAGGCATAGCGGTGCATGCCCGTAATCCCAGAGCTGTGGAGGCCAAAAGCAAGAAGATCACCATGGGTCTGAGCTGCATGGTGAAACCCTGCAACAACCAAAATACATTTAAAAAAAAGAAGAATCTGCCAAAAAAGCTACTAGAAGTATTAGAAAGTTTATCAAAATCAAAAGGTGTGAAATCAATCTACAAAAATAAGTTGTATATTAGCAGTTAGAAATACAAATCTAAGACTAAGAAAATATTGTGAAACTGAAAACATCATACTACACTGATATATATGCACCTATGTTCTTTTTAATGTTAGGAACCACAGTAAACTTTTTATTTATTTAATAAAGATCTTTTATTGTCTCATTAAAATATCACAGATTGGCTTTACAGTTCAGGAGCTTGTTTCTGTGGTTGGATTAAACTTTAATAATTCACATGTTAAAGAATAAACCAATGAACAATACTTTTGTGTGTACCAAATGAAAAAAATATACAGTGCAGTGAAACGCAGACACATATACAAAGTGATTTTTTTAGTGCAGTTTTGATCAAGAGGCTTACATTTTATATTAAATCATAATATAAAAGAACCATATGTAGTTTCTAATAAAGCAGCAGAAAAACTCTTCAATACATTAAATGTATTTTAAAATACTTAGGTAAGAATAAGATCATGTAGATTTAATCAAGCCTGCTGAATGATCATACTGTGCTTTAGCAAACAACTATGTGAAATCATTAAGTTCTTTTTTCTGTAGAAATTAAATGAGCACCTCCAAATAGAGTAATACCACTCCAAGGTTTAATTATAACTCAGTAGGGGAATGTAATAAATTCAAGCAGAACATATGTACTCCAATCATAAATACACAAATACCTTAAATTATAACAGCATATTTAAAGGCAAAAATCAGGAAACTGTGCATGCTAACAAAATGACATAACCATGCATACGTATGTCTGCTTATTAAACGCTGGAGTAAAGGAACTAAATGTTAATGTAGTCTGTCTTCAAGGTGTGTCATATTTTATTCTGTTCTCATGGAAGCACTTTGAACATTTGCATGGAAGCAAAAAAACAGTATTTAACTGGCAGCTGGTCATGCACTTGTATTTTTAATTTTTGGATTAAGTTTTCTTTTCTGATTGTTCAGTAGCTTCTGACTTTAGTGCAGGAAAAGACAGATGCCCGTGGGCTGCTGCTGTAGTGTAAACCTTGTAGAAAGTCTTGTCTCACAAAGCTGCAGCCACCTGGTGTACGACTGTGCTGAGCTCATGGGACTCTCCTGAGTACTGGATGTACACCAGGTACAAAAAGTAATGAGGGTCAGTCCCACAGTCGTGTCGCACAGGTGGGCTAGGATGTCCAAGTCAGTGAACCCAGTCACCACAGCAATCACATATGTAATAAAGATGGTGACAAAAAGTATAGCCTGAGCTGTGTGAAAAATATTTTTTCTATCATTGTGCTTAACATACTGGATATAGGGTTCATCTGTTTTACTCTGCAACTGCTATAGTTTATACTGGCTAAACTTTTCTTGGACCCTCTTCCCTTCACTCTTCTTCACCCCTCAGAAGAGATCATTAGGGACCAGAAATGGTTTTCCATTTCCACAAATCACTTCCATATTTCTGTTATGTGTCCTTGGCAGTTGCAACAGCTGCTGCTATAGCTTGTAACATGGATTTGGGATGTGGCAATTCTTCACCTTGATAGATCTTTATTTAAGACTTGTAGTACTCCACCAAGCAGTTGCGTGATTTTATTTCAACTGACTTCTGTGATGTCAAGGTTTTCAGGACTAAATAACTAAAGGATCAATTCTTTCACTTTGATGAATTCATCATCAGTTGCTTTCAGTTTTCTTTTCTTTTTTCCTTTTGTATTTTAGGGAAGGGTCTACAGGTTGTTCAGGGTTTCACTATTAGATCAGATTCGTAGTGATTTGCCTGTTTACAGCCTCCAGAAGCTGTGATTATAGGCATGGGCCACCATGCCCAGTCTTTCAGTTTTCCATCAAAGTTTGGGTTGCTAGCTACTTTTAGGCCAGGGTGAGGTAGCAGAAAGCAGGAAATGTTGGTAAAACAGGAGTGGATGTGCTTTCAAATACTGTGTAGTTCTTTATGCTGAAACCTGAAGTATTTTTTTCCAAGAATTTGGCACCATTATCAGCCCCATATGAAGTTTCATGTGGGAAACGCCAGTCCTGAACAAGAAATATCAAAATCTGAAAGAGCTTCAGGAATGTTTCATCCACTTCCAACAATCTCAGGAATTTTATAGATAAATGATGTAACTAGATACCATACTCAAAAATGAAATAAATCAGACGAATATGTATAAACATTATATTGTCTCACTAATGTAAAACTTGAAAGAGTAAATAAAAACTGAAAGGTACAGCAGACTTGTGAAAGGGAAAGAAACTGCTGGAAAGTACAGAATAACTGGGATGAGGGAAATGAGAAAAAGGAACACACACACACACACACACACACGCACACACACAAAATAGCTAAGATAATTGTACTACTAATTTCTATTGGTTTATTGAGATGAACAGTTAATGTTTAATTTATTTTGACCAATTTTACATGCTTCCATTTAGTAATCTGAACAACTACTTTGAAGAAAACTATGTTGTATGAAACAATTGCTGAATTCCTATCATCTTATTTTTTGAAACTCTATTGTTTCTAATGTTTTGAAATTTTCTTTAAAATAAAAAAGAAATATATTAATTTATAATAAAATTTATGATAAACATTTATAATAAAAAGAAAATATTATTGACTATAGAATCAAAAATGATTGAACTCTGGTATAGATTTAATGAAGCTGGAAGACCTCTATTCTGAAGACTATAAAGCATTGTGAGAAAAAATAATGACAACTTAATTAGTAGAGAGATACACTGTTTGTGGATTGTAAGACTAAGTGTAGTAAAAATGACTGTTCTCCAACTGATTTTTTTTTTTTTTTGTCTTTTTTGAGACAGGGTCTCACTGTGCAGTTCAGGCTGGCCTTAAGCTCACTTTGTAGTTCAGGCTGGTCTTTTTTATTTTTAATAGACAAAAGATTTTATTCCTTCCAAATTTTTCCTTTAAGAGATCTCTGATAATTGATAACAAAAATCTGACTGTTTTACTTATAATTATAAATTTCTAAATATTATAATAGAGTTACTATAATTTATTTTATTTTATTTTATTTTATTTTATTGAACTACAAATGTCAATCAGTTTCAAGACACCTTAACAATACAGATTCGATAAATTAATACATTGCATCAGGCTGGTCTTGAACTCACAACAATCCTCCTGCCTCAGCCTCTCGAGTGTTGGGATTACAGGCCTGTGCCACCACGCCTGGTTTTCCAACTGATTTCTGATTTCAACATAATCCTTATAAAATTCCATTATGCTTTTTATAGAAATTAATAAATGGGTCCTAAAATTTAAATGGACATTTAAAATGCCTAGAATAAACAAAAAATTTAAAACAATGGTGTTGGAGGGTATGCATTACTTCATTTTAAAATTTTAATGTAAATCTACAGTAGTTAAGAGAGTTTGGTATTAGTGTATTATGAACTATAGATTAGTGGAACCTATCAATGTTCAGAAGTAAATCTATACATTTACAGTCACTTAATTTTTGACAAATGTACAAATGTTTCAGAAGTAAAAGCTGTCAGCATTCTAAGACGATAGAATTGTACAATAGGATCTGTCTCTGTCTCTGTCTCTGCCTCTGTCTGTCTCTGTCTGTGTGTCTGTGTGTCTGTGTGTCTGTCTCTCTCTTTCTATCTCTCTCTCATTTCATTCAGGACATTTGTTCAGACTGTTACAGAGATTGAAAAGTCCTGTCTGAAAGGTGGAAAACTTGGGAAGCTGTTAGCATGATTTGATCCAAATCTGAAGACCTACATGCCATAGAGGCACATGGTGCAATTATCAATCTGAGGTCAAAGATTTTAGCATCTGGAGAGCTACTGATGCAAATCTCTCAAAGAATGGTAAACCACAGTTCAAAGATCAGAGAATCTGATGTCCATGAGAAAAAGAAAAATAGTGTCCCAGTTCCAGGAAACAGAGTAAATTTAGCTTTTGTCTGCTGTTTTGTTGTATCTGGGACCTCATCAGACTGAATAGTGCCCACCATATTGAGAGAAGACGTTTCTCACGCAGCCCATGGACTCACACACCAATCTGGAAACATCCAAACAGATACACCTAGAAATGATGCTTTACTAACTCAGTGAAGCATGCTTTAAATCTAGTTAGGCTAATGTCTACATTTAAATATCATAGTTAGTCCATTAAGAAAATCCAACCTGACAGAGTTCTTACCATACATAAAATTCTATCTAAATTTGACTATATGTGTGTAGAAATTAAAAGAAAATTCTACTCAAATTGGTATATATATATATATATATATATATATATATATATATGATTTAAGAATATAATACCTACACTATTAAATATACGTGGCTTTTGCCTAGGCAAATATTTCTTGATATGACACAAAAATAATGAATAATAGAAAATTAAAACCCTTGTTCTATAAATGAAGGAACTAAGGAAATTGAAAAGAAATAGGCAAGGCAAGGGAAGAAAATATTTACAAATTGTATATCTGTTAGAGTACTTCTATAAAGAATATTAAAGGGGCTCAGATAGTCAGAAGATACATAATCTAATTATAAAATGGTCAAAAGTTTAAACACTTCAATAAATTCTACAAATTATCACATGAAAAGATGCTCAACATCTTTAGTATTAGGGAAATACAAATTAAATTCCTAGTAAAGTACTGCGACATATTTACTGAAATATATTTATTAAAAAAGACAGAATATCAAATATTATCAAGATGACAAAGATAATATTAATTTCATACATTGTTAATGAGAATGGAAAATGTACCACAACTTTGGAAAATTACCTGGAAGTTTTCTAAAAAGTTGAATGAACAAGTAAATTCTTCTCTGTACATCTTCCCAAGATATATGAAGTCATGTGCTTACACAAATACTTGCATCTGAATGTTTGTTATTCAAAAGACCTCCCAACTGGGAACAATCCAAATGTCTTTCAACTGGGGAATAAACAAAATATGCCATTGTCTCCAGTGAGCTACCATGCATTGAGAAGGAACAAACTACTTGTACGCAGAATGATATGAATCAACTTTAAAGCTGTGCCAAGCAAGCCTCAGAGATAGCTCAGTGGTCTAAGCACCTGCCTGGCAAGTGCAAGGACCTGGGTTTAAACCCTGGTGCCAACCCCATGCTGAGCTGGTCACAAAAAACTGGGTAGGGCAGCAGAAGCCAGTAATACCAGCACTGGGTAGACTGAGATACAAGGATCACTACGAGTCCAAGCTTCATAGTCAGACCTGATACCAAAAAAAAAAATCTCAAAACAAAAAGCAACAACCCCCCTCCAAAAAACCTGCTAAGTAAAACATATTCTATTATTGTGCACACACACACACACACACACACACACACACACACACACACACACGCACACTCTTCTCCAAAAGGATATAGAAAGGTCATTCATTGCCTTTCCTGGGGCTGGGAATAGAGAGAGATTGATGGGAGATGGACATACTGGAGCTTTCTGATTGATCACAATGTTCTAAAATGGATTAGGGTGATGATACACAAGTGTATAAATTTGTTATAAAACTCATTTGGTCAGTACACTAAGCGGGTGAATTTTGTAGGATTATAAGTCATATGTGAGAAAGTTGTTGAAAGGATACATCCCAGAAGAGGAAGTTGCACCAGGCCGAGGTAATACCTTGGAGAGGTAGTTTTCTTAAATGACTCTTTCATTTCCTTCCTTTTAAAGTTAATTTTATGTCTTTTTTTTGAACAAGGAGCTTTCCTAGTGGCACTGGGAAGGATCATTGCCCTGAGCGGATGTACATTGCAGCTCATGCTGAGTCTCCCCCTTGGCAGAGACAGTTGTCAGCGAAGAGGGAGACCCAGCTGGAGAGAGCCGACTGAGGCTTCTGGGGTAGGCTCCCCTCAGGGCTTCCTCTGACTACTGCAGCTGAGCACACAAGAAGAAAGGCAGAGCCACAGGGAGGCCTATTAATTAAGATGTCTTCTTTTTGTTGGGTCACTGTCAGTCTTTTCATTTTTCGGAGGTTACAGTTGTGGATTTACACTATTTTCCTTCCATCTTCAGTATAGTTGCATAATGAGAGCATTTTACATTTTCAGGAAGAGTCACTTGAATATTTTAATACGCAAGAATATCTAACTGTCAGCTGGGGCCAGGGAAGATAAAGTATCTAGTCTTGAAATGAGACTATTGGGAACTATCCCGAAGGGGAGCTTTTAGTCAGTCAATAGATGGCTTCCTTCAGAGTGATCTCTGCGGCTTTTCTGTTTCCTTCTGGTGTAGCTCATTTAGGCATGGAAGGACAAATTTTGGCCCTTGTGCTTTTTGGTGTGGAACTGTGTGATATTCCACAGGTGCTATAAATAACAGACATGATTTTATTTCCAGTGTTTGCTTGTATGTTCACTTCCAGCTAATAAAGAGCAGGGAAAACATCCCTCTTAGGGGTTATAGAGGAAAAATTGTTTTGTTCTTGTCCACTGTAATTATTGAATATATTTTTCATTTGACCAATGTCCCATCTGTCTTTACACACAAAAAGTCTAAAACAAAGAAACCATTAATTTAAACTCACTGTTAATTCAGAAGCATTTTTATTTGACATATGAATTTAAAGATTATTCTGTTCATCCTAAAATCAGAAGCTTATAGTACTTTCAGGGGCCATATGCTCCTTTGATTCCATGAATTGACACCCTGTGGAGCACAGTGTGAGTGAAAGCAGAGACTGTGGCAGAATGATGTTTTGTCTTTCCTTCATTGTGCTGTACTGGTGTTTTTTTTTTTTTTTTTTTTCTTTTTTTTTTCCCTTGACTTTTCTGAAAAGTGTAATCTGCATGTATTAAGGCTGTTTGTTTGGCATAAACGTTTGCTGACATTTTTAGGTTGACAATACCATGTCTTTTATAGCCATTTCTTAGTTTAATTTTCTGGTACTAGACTTGATAAAGATTTTCCTATGAAAGCAGTGTACTCTACCATTCCCTGGAGGGCAACTGTATTCTACTTCCTGAATCAAAACCGCCTTTCTCTCCTTATCTCTGGAGAAACAGGGTAATTTCTTCTTGGTTCTAAAAGCTTATCTGTCTTCTGAGCCTATCTTTCGTCTTTTTCTCCATCAAAGATGCCTGCTCATCTCTAAACTTGACCTTTCTTTTAGAACATGTTTTAAAGTTGAATCTTAACAAAACCATCTCTTTGCCATTCAGCCCAAACTACTTTATATTCTCTTTGCTGATACCTCATTCAAGAGAGCCGCATGTATCTCAGGTCAGTCCAGTATGGTTGGAATAAAATTTTGCTGTGCCATCTCAGAAGGTTTGTTGTCTTATTTAGCTGTCAGTCATTGAGGTGTATACGCAGGACAAGGAGCCAAATTGAAAGTAACAAGACTTCATTGATCTATTGGGACAGAGCAAACAAGGAACAAAGACCTGAGCTTTTTTTCTAGCATTGCATTTTTTTCTCCATGAAGAAGCACTGAGCAAGGGCCAGACAGACATAGTACATATGAGAGGATTATGTTATTGCTGAAGAGACTTGAACAGAAGAGTGCTGTGTTTAAATAGAACATAGAAACTAGGGAGAAGGAGATAAAGGAGGTCTAGGAGTTGAACTAAGTAGGTGATTGTGGAGGAAAGAGCTTTAACAAGGCCCTTGTTGAGGGGATCTTAATGGAGGTGCCTGGGAAGTATGTTAGCCACAGCCTCTGCTCAAGAGGCCACCAAGTCAGGTACCTGTTCTAGGCCTATGGTGGCCTAGGGGTACAATCAGCGTCTATGTCCCAGTTTATGATTGCAACTCTCCAGAAAATTGGAATGTACTGGCTATGTGAGAAGTCTTGTATGTAAAACTTTCCCTCATGAAGCTTTCTAGGCAGAGTGCTGCAGTTGCCCATGACTGGGTCCAAATGATCACATAAATAATTTTGATTTGGAGCTGGGCTTCACATTAGGTGCCATCTTGCCTCCTTCTTTCATTAGGTAGAAATATGACATTATGGTTGGAGGTGTAGCAGCCAACCAGAGCCTATGAAGGATAATATTGAAAGAATTCACTGATTTAAAAGTTACTAAACCTGATCTAATAGCTGCACGCCTCTGGATTTCCTGTTATGTGAGAAAAAATGAATTTCTATTATTTGTTTAAGAAAACTGTGGGAGAACCCAGTTTGGGCTGTAAATTTACCTTGGGTGCAATAGACTAAGCCAGTAGTTTAACAGTAAGGAGGCTTTAATTGATTGCAGAACATCATGTAGCCAGTCAGGTGCTTAGGTTAGAAACAATTACCTAGTTAGTTATATTATAACCAACTGACTGATTCAGTAGGCTGTGGTGAGATAAGTAGTTTTGTATGTCTTTCTTCTGTTTTGCTATAAGTGCTGTCCAATCATATTATCGAAATAGACTAGTATTTTTTTTTTTTTTTTTTTTTTTTTGGCAGAACCAGGGATTGAACTCAGGCCCTTGCACTTACCAGGGAAGTGCTTATTCTACTGAGCCATCTCCCTGGCCTAAACTAGTAAATCTAATTAATGTAAAGATTTTCCTACTGATGTATTCAAGTCACAAAAAGTATATATTTTTTCTCCCTTATAGCTTAAAAGAATCCTAATTGATATACTATTTAGATACGTTTATGAAAAGCGCCATTACCAGCCACTGTCTTCCACCACATACATCATCTATGATCTTAGTGTACTTCAGAGTTGATGCAAAGCATATTTTGAAGACTTCAGCTTTTTTTCCATAATCAAGGCAAAGGAGAGGAAAACCATAGCATCCTTATTTTTATGTTTTAATATTAAAGAAGAATGATATTGAACAATCATAGCTTTAAAAGCTATGGTCAAATGTCTTGAAATTAAAGCTTAGTCAGGTCCCTAATAATTGTCACTGATCAAATAAAGCACAGGCAAATGTCATTTTTCACTGTGACATCCAACGCTGCTCTCCATGATGTGCTTAGATGCTTTTCTATTTGTTGCTTCTATTAACTGAATATAAAAAATGTCTTGAATCAGGCTGGGGATATAGCTCAGGGGCATAAGTGCCTACCTGGCAACGCAAGGTCCAAAGTTTGATCCCTGGTACTGGAAAATAAAGTCAAGAAAAATACATAGGATGAATACAATAAAAAATGCCTTTTAATTCTTCTGCAATGTTCCACATAAATAGGCAAATTTCCTCTTTGATCACAGCCAGTCTGAGTTTCTTAAGGCAATATTTTGAAGGGAAACCATCAGGGTTTCAGATACTAATTATGGTTTTATTGATCAATATTGATGAGCTTTTTCAGTTAATGACTAAATTTTTGAGAACTTTGAAAACATTGCTTTTATTGCCTTCCCTTGGCTTATGCACAGAAATTGATCCTGTGCTCGGCGTACACTCCTGGCTCCTGATACTTATGGAATCTCAGCCTTGTATCATAACATTAGAGCCAGAATTCAGTTTGTGATAAATTAGACAATTTTAAGGAAGAAGTATAACAATACGTCTCACATTTAATATGTATTTTGTTGTAATGACAATATTCTTCCTTGATGAACCAAATTCATGTTTCTCCGCTAAAGAAAAGATACAGATAAACATTTGCTCGAATGCTGATGTTGAAATTTTATTTTCTCAAATTAGGAAGTCTCCATAGATAATGGACCTATGATCTAATTACTTTAAATAATTTTTTTTCTCAACCTAAATGATTAGGTTGGCAGAGACTCACTAGTATCTGTCGGCCCAGATCTAAAAAGCCTATGCAGAAGTGGTAATTCACAGCCTATAGGTTATGTTTTACCATTAGCTTATTTTGAAAGTTTCATTAGTAGATAGCATCATTTGAAAGTCAATATTATATAGGAAGTATATTGAGTTTCTTAATGTCTGCTTATACATTTTTGCAGGTTGTAATTACTATACAAATATTTGATATTGAGGGTCAGCCAAATAACTCAGTGGATTAAAGTGCCTGCAAGCAGGGCCAGGGGCCCGGGTTTGATCTCTGGGCCTGCCTTGCCAGCCCCGCCCCCAAGGTGAGAGATAGTAATTGAGACTGGGCATGGTGGTGCGGACCTGTAATCCCAGCACTTCAGAGACTGTAAACAGGAGAATCACTATGAGTCCGATCTAGTAGTGAGACCCTGAACACCCTGTAGAACCTTCCTTAAAATACAGAAAAAAGAAAAATATGATATCATAGATTAATTCTAACAATGATGTTAATAGGAGTTAAAATTGAATATTTGCTATGCAAATCCTGAGAGGACTTGACTGACCTTGTCAGATACAAAAGTTACATTTCTTGCTATGTAGATCTTGCTTTATCTTGGTCTTAATCATCCAGCAGAAAAGTCTAAAAATGAGGTATAAAAAGTAAAGCCATATTAATGTACTGAGCTGTA
>PVKA01044888.1:0-15885 GCA_004027165.1 Ctenomys sociabilis
CAGTAAACCAAAACAGAGCAGAAGATTGGCAGGAACCACAATGTCCATTAAGAGGGAATGTGAAGTGTTGCAGCTCTCTGGGAAGGCGATCTGATGTTATCGCTTAAATATACCCACCGACTCAACAGTCCTGCTCTCAGGAATCTGAGTAAGACCACTGATTCATAAAAATGTGCACCGAATGATTACTGTGATCTTGCTGGCATGGCCAAAATGCTGGACATGAGCTGCAGAGTGGGGAGCGCTCGGACGCACACGGCACGGCCGCTCTGCGCAGTGTTGTGCACGCGTAAAAGAACAAATCGGTAGCAGCTGCAGACAAGTGGGCAGGAGTTTTGCTAGCTACTTTTGAGTGAGAAAAGCAAGATGCAAAAGAGAACATAGAAAATTCCTCTTTTTTGTGAATAAAATGAGGACAAAATCCTTTATATGTGAATGATAACTGGAGTTACCGAGCAAGGGCGGCAGAGGCGAAGTCGGGTGGAGGAGGGTCGGTCTGCGCACGCCCTGGCCACGCACTGGTCACATGCGCACTGTGACTTCTGAGCCTGGGAAGAAAAGTGCCCTCGAGGCGTCACACAGCCTGCAGCAGAGAAGGTGGCGAGAAAGAGAAACTGAAGAAGAGGAAGTAATTACTCACAATGTAATTATTGGGCGTAGAAATTTTTACTTTTCACTGTTGCAGTGGGTGCCAGGAACTTTACGAGGTGCAATGCTCCTAGCACGGCTGTAGGCCAGGCGGGCTGTCGGGAAAGCCAAGTATGCGTGCAGCATCAGTGTCCTCAGGAGAGGCCAGGTCACAGTAGGCCGCCAGGGGGGTTAGGGGACAGGCCCTGTGCAGTGCAGTGCAGTGCAGGCTGGTTGCCGCTGTGCTCCACGCCACTCCCCTGGTGAGTTCCCACCCCTAGCTGGTGACCAGAATCTTGTGGCAGGAAGGATGAAGTCCTGGCTAAGGCTTTGCCGCCTCTGCACGGCCGTCGGCCAGAGCAGGTCATGCGGCAGAGCCTGCTGCAGCGGAGGCAGAGGTGTAGATCCAGCTGCAGGCCAGGCTGGGGATGACCTCCCGCTCGGACGGGCCCACTACGAGTGACTGGTGAGTCAGGAGATTCAGAAGAGCAATAAGAACACAGCGTATGTGCTACTTTGGATAATTAAATAAACGCTATTTTTTTTTTTTCTCACTAATTGGGATAAGAGTAAGAGTAAGAGACTCTTGACTTCCAATCACAGATTTACATTTTCAGAAAAGAAACTAAAACTATTTATTTATAAAAAAATTCAGGTAGAATTCTATTTCAATCATATTTTATTTCTTTGAAGTCTAAAAGTTGCTGAAGGGGATCAAGAAATGCAGTGACCATCAAAACCCAGAAAACCAATTCCTTCCTTTAGAAATAATAGTCTGAACTGAATAATGTTTGTGTATTTTGCCCAAAGTTTCAGTATTCACTCCCTAAAGAATCTCTCAAATAAATTTTACTTGCAGCTATAGATTTAGTTTTTAAAGTCCTATTTTGGTTAGGGGAAATTTTGAAGAAAAGCCCTGCTGCTTACATTAAAATGAGCTGTAGTATCATATGATGTTGGTTGGCTCTTTTCTTTTAATGTATTCAGCACAGGGTCTACAGGGTCTCACTATGCAGATCGACTCACAGTGATGCTCCCGTTTTCAGCCTCCCAAGTGCTGGGATGGGCGCGCACCGCCACGCCCCTCAGGGGCCCTCCCAGCAGGCCCTGGGGGTGGGTTTGGTGCTGCACGCTGACTGCTGGGCTCTGCCTACGCAGGCGCTGTAGTCTGCTGGGCTAGTGGCCAGCCCCTGTTGGTTGGTCCTTATCCCATTCTGCAGGTGAAATTTCTGTACCTTGCTGCTACTAAGCTCTTCAGTTGTTTTCCAGAACATGCTTGTTTTTAATTTTTCAAAAACAACATGACATTATGTAAACCGTCTCACCAAGGACAATTTACACAGAACAGAGAACGGCAGAAGTCCAAGTGAGGTTCAGCAACTGCTGCTGCTCACAGAGGGCTGAGGGTAGAGGCGGCTGTGTCCATGGTAACCTAGATGACTTAGTGGCGTGGGGACCTCAGCATTTTTATAGGGGTGAGTGACAGAGAGGCCACTGGCCAGCCAGCTTTTACCAGGCATTTGGCTTCAAAGGGACGTTTTCTGATAGAAAGACTCATCTTTGTAGTTCCTCATTTTGTTTGGCAGATAAACATGTGGCTAGAAGAGGAGCTGGATACCTGAAAACATAGAGCAGAAGAGGGCTTACAAAAGAAGCCACACCTCATTGCTGTGTTATATTTGCATATAAAATATGCATTGCGATTTCATGTTTATTTAAGCATTTCGCCATTTCCTTCTTCCAAAGCTTCAGAGGTGTATGCTGTGCAGAAAAGGTATGCAGTGAGTGTTTCAAGGTGGGTGACTGAACATAGGAGCCCAGACATGATGGTGTCCAAGGGCCCCAGCATGCTGACACACGTCCCTGGCTGGAGAAGCCCCCCATGTGGGGGGTTTGTGATGTGCACCTGAAGGGGTCATGGCAGAGCCACGTTTTTTACCTGGGAGAAGCTGTGGTAAGAACTGTCCACCTGGAGAAGGTCCCAGTTGTTAAGTCAGAGAACCAAGTCTCCCGGGGCCTGATGCACACATTTCTGTGACACTTCTCAGAGGTGCTCTGTGGCTCCTGCCACAAGGGGATGCGTTCCCAACTTGGGGATCCATGTAAGGGTTGGTTAATGCGCAGAACACCCATCAGTACCAGAGGTCCCCAAAAGCATTTACAGCTGACAGTCTTCGGGAAGAAATCCCTGCATCCACCCTCTATTGGAAACAAGTGGGGTTATCAGGCAGGCAGCAAGCTGACTCTCATTAGGCACTTTACACTCACCTTTCTTTGATACCTTCAAGCCGTACTAGACTGGAGAACCCGTACCTATTGCAATATGTCTTTTCTCACTTCTGTAGGACTCTTACCATGGACTGGAGTTGATTTATACTTTGAAGTAGGGTTAGTTTACTTTTATATTTTAATCACTGAAATTTTAGTTGCTGAAGTTTTGTACTTCATTTCTAATTAAAGCGATAAACACTTCCTTTTTTCAAGGAAAAGCCTTGAATTTTTAATAGAGAGCATTTAAGTTTTGTTTAACTTTTATTGTAAATATACGCTATATATTTATACTAGAAATTACCCTACAAATTCTGTTTTTTGAAATAGCAAATTGAAAAGTTATAGTGTGTATTAGATAGGGCTATGACTCAGCTCAGCACAAACTACATGGGACTCAACCAGAAATGCCGTAGTTACCTGTGGCCACTCTCAGTGCACCCTTGAGCTCCCAGGAGAAATGGCCTCAATCTGAAAATAGTTTCTGGCATGTGGGTGCATGAGAGCAGCGTGTGCTTCCCGTACGCTAGCAAGTGAGCCACGCTTGTGGCCCACGCTGGTGACAGATGCACTGTGTTATTGCCCTTCCATTCCTGGAGAAGCAAACATCAGAGACAAATTAGCTTATGAAGAAGACAGGTTCACTGTGGGGCTGGGGAGATGGCTCAGTGGAATAAGTGCTTCCCTGGCAAGCACAAGGGCCTGAGTTCAATCCCTGGTTCCACCAAAAAAAAAAAAAAAAAAAAAAAGAAAAAAGAAAGGTTCACTGTGGTTCCCAGGTTTGGAGCTTCAGCTGTGGACTGGCTAGTTTGGTGCATCAGGGCTGGGGTGCTAGAAGTGACTTCAGGTGTGGGACAGAGGAAGGGCAAAGAGCCCCATAGTTCCCTGGGAGGGCTGGGCCCCATGGTGGCTGACCTGCCACCTGGCTGGCCTCTCAAAGGTCACACAGCTTCTAGGAGCTTCAGGCGGAAGACTCAGCTTTGGATGCAGTGCCCTGGGACATGCCAGTCACGCTGTAGCTCACCAAGGTGATGCTAAGAGCAGAGCCCTGGTGACTAATGCGAGGGTCCGAGACTGACAGAGGGGTTTTCCTGTCTCCAGGGCAGCTGCACTGGATGTGTTCTGCTGTGAACTTGTGAACTTCACATGGCAGGAAGATCAGAGGCTTTGAAGTCACCCACTGGGGCTCAAATCCTGGTTCCATCCCTTCTTTGTTGGCTCTAACTTGGAGCAAGCTACTTGAAACTTTTGATCTTTGGATTCTCTACCTGCAAAGTGTTGGGTGGGGGTTTGCCTCATAGAGGATTCAAAATGACTCTCTGCCCCCTACTGATAGTATTTGGGGAATAATCTTATTTTTGCTGGAGTTCCTTTAGCCAAGGATCCTGGGGTGACTTCTTAAACTGGAAGACCACATTGCCAATCCATTTATTTTGGGCTGGGAGCTTCCAAGTTTGCTAGACCTTGCTAGGGTCCTATCTGTAGTCTGTTAGTCTATGTCCAGACTGTGAGTTACTCCCACTTTGGAAGTGCCTTGGTAGCTCTGTGGCTCTCGCTCTGGACCTGCTCTGGTTTCTGCTCTAGAATGGAATTCTGGGGTGTATGGAGGAATGAATTTTACTGTGTAGGAGATGACAGACCATTTTTCTTTTTTTGGCTGGCTCAGCCCACCCTGAAGGTGGGGCTGGTGTGGCATGTGGTGCCAGGGATTGAACTGCAGTCCCCTGTGCCTGCCTATGCTTGCCTAAGCAGGCACTTTAGACCACTGAGCTATCTCAGTGGTCCCAGAATAACTGTTTTATCAGAGCAATTGTTGTATCTAGCTGGAAGACTACTGAGGCCTTTCCACAAATGTTATGGAACTCCCGCTCTGTGCCAGGCATGGTTCTGGATGATGCACCAGTGAACGGCATTGAAATGATCCTTCTGCACATGAAAATGGCTCCCTGCATTTTAATGAGGCAGAGATAGGGAATTACTATGGTAGAATATTTTCTAAACATTTCCAAAGTCAGGACAGTTCATTCATAGGATGATGATAAAATTCCTTAAGAAAAGAGAGCAGAATAATGTCATGCTGTGTGTGGGGTGTTAAAGAAGGAGCTTGGAGTCTTGGTCAGAGAAGGCTCCGGAGGTGGTGCCATTTGAATTGCCAGCTCTCTCCTCTCTTCGCCACCACCTCCTCCACCTCTGCACACTCCCAGCTTCAATCTGCCAGCCCCGTGTCTGCCAGAGATTGCATGAGAGGACAGGAGGCAGGAGCTGTGAGTGACAGGGACTTGGAAAAGGGACCATTATGAGGGGTAGAAATGAGGTCACCACTGCTAGTTTAACCCAGCCTGTTGCTCCTCTCAGTCTTTGAAGTAGTGCCACAGAGCAGAATCTTTCCTTGGCCAGGCCCAGGTGCACAGGAAGGTGTCTTTTTTATTTTTTTAATGTTTTTTAATAGTACATATGAGTGTTGGGGGAAGCCTGCAGATAAGTTAGAAGACACAGGAACAGGAGGCTTTCTAGATCAAAGCCCAACTGCTTTCTCAAAGCAGAGTGAAGTACACAACAACCTGTATGTACAGATGCTCAGACAAGGGATCTTTTTAAAAATTTTTTTAATTTTTGTTTTATTGAAGTACAAATATCAATGAGGCAGTTTTAAGATACCTTGACGAGATGGATTTGATAAATTAATACATTGCAAACTGTTTTCATAATGATTTGGTATCATAGAAGGTGCATACATGATATTATACTTACAGACATTATTATAGCATATGTCTCTATCAGTAAATTAAGAAAGTGTAGCTGTTTGCGTCTCTTATTTTTTATACCTGAATTACGTCAAAGATTCAATAATTAATACTTTCTACCTTGTTATTTTCCTAGCGGTTGTCCATAGTACTAGAAGCCGACATAACATCCTGTCCAACCACCATTAGTGCAAATCTTGCCTCTCGTAGAATTATGTAGAAGCACGGCGTTATCTATCCCAACTGTACTGTCCATACACACACATCATGATTCTTCCTTTCTATACCCCTTCCTTTGTCTACACCTGTCAAAGATGGGCACTCCATTGTCATTCAACTAATTTAGGTGCCTGAGCTCAACAACACAATCCAACACAGTCCAGCATTCCACAACAATAGTGAGTTATCCGAAGAAGTTGTCGAAGATAGCCATTTACAGCTCAACTTATTATTAAGGCCCTGCAGTGTGTACTTCATTTTTATACATTTCTGCTGGATGGTTAAGACCTAGATAGAGCAAGACCTATATACCAACGTATGTACTTTTTGTTTCTTATGCGGTCAGTGAAGTCCCCTCAGGGTTTATCTTGTAGTCCTGTACCTTATTCTGTAGATCCTTTGTCTGTGTCATCCATGTGGATGAGTCACGGCCAATGCTTGACCAGTTTGCTCTCTGTGAGAGCCTGAGAGAAAGTTGTCTCTCCATGTGACTCTCCCCAGGCACACTCTAGAACTTTGATCTCTTTCCTCTGTGGCTCCATAATCTCCTTGTTCAGGAAATTTGGAGCTCAACTGAGTTTCCTGATGTTGCAGTACAGGTTCTCCTATGTCCTGAGTCTTCACTGACCTTGAAAGGCTAGGGCCAAAATGTTGGCTGGCCTTGTGGCTCTTCTGTTTCTCCAGTTTTGATCTGTGAACTTAGGTTGTTAACCATCCAGAAGAAAAGCTGATTAGTAATGTTGTTTACTTTGCCGCAGACAAGGGATCTTGAGGAGAGAGAGAGAGCGCTGAAACACTAAACATCTTGCAAACTGTGCGCTGTACTTGCCTATCTCTATTTGAAGATCACTGGCCCTGAGTGTTAGGAGGTGATGTGAATGTTAATTCTTTAAAAACTAAGGTACCAAAATGACACACAAACCTGTAGGCTGGGAAATCCTGGCATGCATTGAATAGCACAGAACAAAATAATGACTGCAGCTTTACATTATTTAGAGGCTAATCCAGGAGTGGAATTTTTAGGAGACATTTTTTTTTTTTTTTTTTGGCAGAACCGGGAATTGAACTCAGGCCCTTGTGCTTGCCAGGGAAGCACTTATTCCACTGAGCCATCTCCCCGGCCCCCAGCAGTGGGATTTTTAGTAGAGTAGTAAAAACAACACTATGAAAGATAAGTCCAGTGTAGTAATAGTTCAATATCAAGGAAAAATAGCTTGAAATAAATTGTGTTTGTGAGGCTAACAAGACAAATATCTCTTATATGAAATTAGTGAGAATTCCTCACACCCCGTATACACACACATTGCTTATTCCTTTCTCTTGTCTGTTGGTTATAGACTGAATTTTGCCTTTTGCATGTTGAGAAGGAAAACTTTTCCCATTGTGGATGTAGTCCCCAGGCTCTCACTAGAGGGCGATGTTGGTTTTAAAACTTGAGGTCACCGCTATCTACAGCTCATTCCTTTCAGGGCTGCGTTTACGTGTGAAGAAAAGTCTCACCTTTCCTAGGAGTCAGTAAAGGTCAGACCCAGAGCCTTCCCAGGGCCGCCAGCTCCTCGTGATTGTGGCCCCCCAGGGGTCAGGTAAAATAGTGCGGAGGTTAGGGAATAGCCGGCAGAGGCTAGCTCAGCCCCCGCCCTGAGGGACACAGGGCTCCCTGGGCCTTTCTCTCCTCTGCTAAGTAGAAAGGTCACTTGAGATGATCTCTATGTCTCTAGTGCGATGTGAAAACTCTGAGATTCTAACAAAATTCTGGGCCGTCAAGGAGGCAAACTTTCTGGTGTTCTTGCAAGAAGCAAAATCTTAAATTATTAAACTGCCAGCCAAACACAATGGAAGGCTACAGGAAAGGTGTAGTGTGGGCTCAAGCTTCCTGTCCTTCCAGCCATTGCCTGCCCTGGTTCACACCGGCGCGTTCTGTGGTCGCTTTTCCTCTGGGTTGCTAGATGGGCAGAAATGAGCCGACATCTTTATATACAGTTACTTCAAGAAAGGAGCTTGAGCTTGTCCAGCAGGGATGGGGAAGGGCACAACCCCCAGGCCACCCTGGGCTCTCACTCCCACCCGGTCTTTGTTAGAGGCATCTCCAGAGGATTTAGGCAGTGCACTTTCACTTTACCCTTGGCCTCTGTTCATCCAAGCCCCTTCTTGTGCTATCTTTCCTCATGTTGCCCAGCAAAGGGGAAACCTTTTCGTAGACCCTAACGCAAATTATGCAACTCAAGAATCCGGGTAAAGCCCCGCGCGGACCGGCAGGGCAGCCTGCAGTGACCCCAGCAGGGCCAGCCTCCGCGCTGTCACCAGCGCCCGCCTGGAACGCGCTGACACTAAGCTCGACACCCACTTTCCTGCACACTGCTTTGTTCTGAGCGCACGGGTTGCCTGCGTCTCCGGGCTGGTCGTGCACATGGGAACTTCCCGGCGTGCGCACACGGCGCCAAGGACGCACGCGCGCCCCCGCCGCGGCCCTCGCCCTCCCTCCCGGCCTCCTCCGCCTCCCTCCGCCTGTCTCCTCCCTCTCCCGCCCCCGCCCTCCCCCTCCAGTCCGCGGGCCGCCGGCCCGGCTGTCACCGCGCGCCGCTCGTGGCTCGCCCCGCGCGCCCCGCCCGCGCGCACCCGTGCCAGGCCGCGCCCCGCGAGGATGTCTGAGCCCCCCGAAGTCGCGGCGGTGGCGGGGCTCTGAGTCGGTCCGCGTGCAGCGCGGCCGGAGCCCCGAGCCATGGCCGAGGGCGCCGCGGCCGCCGGGGACGAGGGCGCGCGGGAGCGCGGGCGCGGGGTGGCGGCGCCCGGGGGCGGCCCAGGGGACAGCGAGGCCCTGCTGGAGGCGGCGCGCGCGACCCCGCGGCGGAGCAGCATCATCAAGGTGGGCGACGCGCGGGGACGGGTGGGACCGCGGGAGCGCGGCCCCGGGCCGGCGGCAGAAATGACTTTCCAGGCCGGGCGGAAAAGTTGCGCCCGCCGCGTCGCCGAGCTCCGGGCCGCCAGAGGAAGAGGCTCCGGAGCCGCCCTGGGCAGGCGCCCCAGCCCCGCAGGGACCCTGGGCGGCCGCGGTCCGGGGCGCAGAACTTCCCGGAGGAGGCGCAGCTCCAGCCTCGCCTGGTCGGGTCCCCCGCGTCCCGGGAAAGCGCCCGGCCCCACCGCCCCACGGGTGGCCTCCGTCCACCAGGCAGGGAAAGCCTGAACGTAGTCCCCGTCTGCCTGCCTTACTTGGGGCTGGCTTCCCTCTGCCTGAGATCCCATCCTTGGGGGTCACGACTTTGGGAGAGTTTGGGCTGAGGACCCTCGCTGTGGCTTCTGGCTGCAGGTGAGATCGATCTTGAAGAGCAGCCCCTCCCAGGGACAGTGAAGGATGGATTGTCCAGCTTCAGGGACTCACGGCAGGTGGACACCCTCAGTGCCCAGCAGCCTAAACCGCGAGGCCAGGGCGCAGGGCATGCCCGTGTCCCGAGCTCCCAGCGCCCGGTCAGCGTGCGTCAGGGTACCACGAGCTCCCAGTCCGCTGTGCAGTCTCCCAGCAGATAAGGAAACTTAGAAGCCAGCAGGGAGATTTCTATATTAACAAAGGAGTGGGTGGCAATTGCAATTAACTCGGAGTAGTTACCTCTGTTGTGGCTTTTCGATTCTGTGAAAAGGAGTATAGTATTCAGGGTGTGAATTTGGGATAAAAGAGAAATGACTTTTTTAAACCTACAAGTCAAAAAATGTACTGTTTTAAAAGTTAAAAAACATTATAATTAGGAAACAGGTATATTTTTGGATTCTGAAATATTGATACTGCTACCCATTGTTTGAAAACAGAAACTGCAAGCTATGTTAAAGTACACAGGACGATCTGTGCTTTCAGATTGAATGGTGTTTTATATTTTTGGAGTAATGATGCCTCCTTTGTTTTGAAGTTTCATTTTGTGTCAGAAAAGGAGACAGTGGAGTACTAACTTGATCATTTCCCTCTAATAGTAAATGAAGCAAGCAGTCTTTAAAATGAAAGAAAAGAAAAGATACTATAAGAAAAAGTGAATTATTTTAAATTAGATTTAATTGAAAAAATAAATTCATATAATTAAAAAAAGTCCAGTGTTGCAAGCCACTCCACACCCACACCTACGTGGTCATTCTCTGGACTCTTCACACTTTCTTATACATCTGTCCTACACAGGACCATACGTATCATGCATGTTCCTGAAACACTGTCAGAACTCCTGCTTTACAGGACAAGGTCAGACTAGTGTTTTACATGCCTCATAGCTTCAAATTTGGTCCAGATATTTTTGGTGCCAGGAGGGTTGTCAGAGACCAGGGTGCTGTCTTCAGGGATGAGCTGGCGGGGAGGGGTGGCTGGCAGTCGTTGGACCTGTTTTCAGAGGCTGGCGGTCCTTTCCAGGTGAGATCACAAACCTTTCTGTTGACATACTGAATCTGTCATCACATGGCTTGTTTGCATGGCAAAAAAGAAAATGTCTAAAAAAGGTACAGGCCACCTGAGAAATATATAGTACATATTCTGTTGGTGTAGAGAAGCCATTGTTTGCTGTTGTGCCAAGAGTTCTTTCGGTTTGGTGCTGAAGCGGACCCACAGGAAAGGCTCAGCGCACTGGACGTCAAGGACCACTGGTACAGCTCCAACTGGCCGGAGTGCCGTGATGACTGACGTGTGGGGTCAGACCGAGAGGCCTGCAAGATTGTGGATCATCAAGTATGAGTTCTTCTCACTTAGATTTAGGCATTGTTTCTAATTTTAACGTAATTCCTCATTAACTTGAATGCTAGATAGATCAGAATAATGTGTTCCTCTTTTCTACCAGAAAACTAATCTTGTGTATTAGTAAAAGGAACATTTTTAGTAAACTTGCCCTGCTTAATTTGAAAACATAAGTGAAGTTGAGAAAATTTCCTTCTGAGCTGGTGAAGACACTAACATATATTTGTACGCATCTTTTGAAAGCCTACCGTCTTTGTATTTCTTTCCCCTTATGCCCTATTGTAGCTTTAAAAACATTTGATACAAAAATTAAATCTCTTTAATCCATCTTTCTTTTCTATGTGATTATTTTTCAACAGCAAGTGGCATGAATAAATGATGTGTTTTTTGTAAGTGCATTTTAATACACACTACGGTAATTCAGTTGAATTAATTTCTTCCTGACACATGGTGTAAATCACAAGTTTGGAGTGCACAGAGAATTAGGTAGTATTAATACTTAGGTACTATTTTGCATTTGAGTATATTTCTAATTAAAGAATTAGACCATTTGGCACTTGATTTAACCTTACAATGGCAAAATATTTCATATTTTATGCTGTAGTTACTAGGGTTAACCGGGATGTGACTCTAATCTTCTAGGATAGAAAGCAGTGTGTTTGTTGCTTATTTCTTTTTTAATTTTTTTTGTCTTTTTGAGACAGATTCTCTCTATGCAATTCAGAATGCCCTTGATTGCACTTTGTAGCCCAGGATGGTCCAGAACTTTCAGGGATACCCCTGTCTCAGCCTCCTGAGGGCTGGGGTTATGGATGTGCGTCCCCATGCTTGGCTCTATTCCTTCTAATAAGTGGGAACTGAAATACATAAATGTTTTAAAAGCTAGCAGTTGCTTTTCTTTCTGTAAATGTTACATACTGATGAGTTCTCCTTTCTTCTACCTTTTGGTCTGACTTCAGTATGAATTCTCTAGTCCTGGAACAGTAGAATTGTCCCTTGGCTTCAGGTGTGGGTGCAGGTAGGAGCTGGGAAGAAGGTGCATCTAAAGCAGTGACTAGAAGGGTGCTGTCCACTCTCACTGCTGTGTTATCACAGCCAGTCAGTCATACACAACTGGGCTTCTAAGCTTTGGCTTCAAAGGCATGGCTCGAGTATCAGTTAACTCAGGGGAGCATGATGGCCATGAAGTGATGCTGCTGTGGGTCATGCTCTGAACTGGGGTCTTCTCGTGTGCTTTTCCTCACCCCCCGCAGTGTGTCCTGTAAGCTAGCACTGCTCCTGACCGAGTGTGGTCAGACTCAGCGTCTCGCTCGATGCCTGCTACAGCTGCGCTCCCATGCTGCTTCTCAGCTTTGGCGAAGTTCACAGTTGTCACACTTCTGGGTATGGTGCAAGAACCTGGATGGCGGGCCCAGAGCTTCTGTGGGGAAATGAGCTTTTCTCCCCACCTCTCTCCAGTTCAGAGTACTGGAGCTCAGTGACTCAGGAGACTGCAGTCTTTCCTGATCTTGAGCATTTTCTTAGGTCGGTGGTGGTTTTGAAAAGGTTGAAGAGTTCGGCAGGTTTTGCCCTCTGGTACCTATGGCTCTTGTTGGTGTGCAGATGCGACATTCATACCCCTTGTCATACTAGGCCCATTGCCTCTCTGTCCCTGTAGTTAGTGGGCTTTGGGAAGGGTTGGATCTTCTTTTAGGCTGTTACCCAGACAAACACCCAGGAATGAGTTGTGTGTCATTCTTGGGGAAAGAAAAATAAGGAATCTTCACTTTGAGCTCTGGTAGCCTTTCCTAGAGACATGAAATGTGATTGAAAAGCTACTGGCAATTTTAGGCACACAGAAGTATAAGGTTTTTATGAATTGAGCTAAGAATTAATTAGCATTTATAGATTTATTCTGGACAAATACATGTTAAGGTAGAAAATAAAGTTATAGATGAGCAGAACAAACAAAAAATAAAATGACGTGACTTGGTGGCTCAGTGGCCATGACAGCCTTTATCACGAGGAGGGCTGAAGCCTGCCTGGTGACTTCAGGGGTCACTCACCACATTTATTTGCTCTAGACTCCCATGGCAGTGTGGTCCCATTTCATCTTAAAAGTGGCTGCTTGTCATCACCTTGCCCTCTTTGATGTGACTACTTACACAGCACTTCCCAAGAGAATTAGGAGTAAACCAGGGAAAGAGACTCGTACATTTAGAAGTGCCCATTAGTGTTTGTCATCAGTGTTAGAATTTACTCTTCTTTTTTCAATTTTAGAGAATATATTAAAGCTCAGTAAGTGTAAGTCAGTAGCGGGCATTAGGAGGTTAAACAGACAATGTGATTGTCATTGACTAGTGTAGTCCTGATTTCCCCTTTCATAAGGCAGAAGACAGGCAATTAAATTTTGCAGTTTTAAAATGTCAGTTGAACATTTACTGCTGAGTAACCCCCAGGCACAGCAGGGCGTTGTGAAGGACGCCAAGGCATGACTGACAGCACCTTGCTGGTGCTGGATAAACAGCCCTCGAGCTGTTGCTGAGCAGTGCGGGGCCTGGCTGGGCAGGGCCAGGGCATGCAGGTGAAGAGCTGCTACGCCGTCCCTCTTTCTGGCCACTTCTGCTCAGCTTCACTGCGAGTACAAGGAGGACAAGCGAATGCATACAGGGTGTGGGGTGTGGGGTGTGCAGGGGGATGGGGTGGGGGGGCACAGGCGGGACAGCCGGAGGCATCTGCAGGGAAAGAAACGCGCCTCGATGCCCTAAGGTGAAGAGGAAGAAATCAGAGGAGCTCAAAGGCCGTGTGATTGCTCTTAGAAAGGAATCTTAAACATACATAAAGAGCAAGATAAAAGATAGGGAATGGGAGGGAGGGAGATCTTTTGAAATAGGAGGGGAACCAAGAGATGGGGCTGGAGGGAAGAAAAGGGAAGAGGGTGAAAAGGGGATTAAGGTGTGCCGAGTGCAGCGTCAGCTCCACACATGAATGTAAACGTTATTATTGCACACATGGCCTAATAAAAAGAAAAAAGAAATAAACTTCAATAAATAAATAGAGCAATTAAATATATTTCTGCATTTAGGAATCATGTCCAAACTGAGATATTCATATCTTCATACAACTAAAAAAATTATTCAACTTTAAATGACCGAAGAAATAGGCATGTCTTTTTTAAATTTATTTTTTGGTACTGGGACTCAAACTCAGGACATTGCTCTTGCCGGGCAAGCACTTATTCCACTGAGCTGTCTCCCTGACCCTCATGAGCTATTATTTGTGTTCTCATTATCCCTCCAGGAAGAACAATGTTGAAAACAATCCAACCCATCCAAAACAAAGTGATGCAAAAACTGAACTATTTCAGTAAATGTATTTAGTTTCTCTATTCTCAGTTTGTATCTGCATATTTGTGAAAGTGCTATTATAGGCAATGGTATTGTGTTTGTTTTAACATCTGACTTAGTATTTGAAAGTTGAAAATACCTCTGAGAGGTGTCTGCCTTGTTCACTCTTCCATGCTGTCCTTTCGTAAGAGCCTTTGAGGACGTTGTAATCTAGGGATGCACAGATGGAGCTGGCGGTATGTACAAGTGGACACACTGTGCTACTGGGACGGCATGCCATCCTGGGGAGGAATGGTGAGGCGGTGATGTCATGGAGGCTGGGGGAAGTGGAGACACTCAGCCACCCTGAGAGACGGCAGGGGGCTCAGTACAGAATAGTCAGAAGGGACAAAGGGTTCTTTAGGCCTCTGGGACCATTATCATAATGTAGAACTTAGAGGCTGGACCAGCCAGGTTCCCTGAGGCTGGAGTGAGTGACATCATACCAGAGCAACACAGAGCAGCCCAGGCCCTGTCACCCACAGGGTACCACTGTTGACAAAGGCAGGCAGTGCAAAGGCCACCTGCTTGGGCCAGAGAAGGAACTGGCCATGGGCAGCCGGCGGCCTCCCTTGGACCAGGGCATCTGTGTCTGAGGGTCCCCTGTCCCTCCCTTTCAGGTTTGCCTGGAGTGTTGGCTTGAGAAGGGCACTGGAGACTGCAGGTTTGCGCTCATCTTTCTCCTGTGAAAGCATCACCCCATAGAGCAGCCCCAGTCCTGTTGTTGTCTTTGAACTTGCAGTTCCTTCCTCACTGACCCGGGCCTAATTTGGAGGACTGGGTGGGGTGGGGGGCAGCAGAGTCCTGTGCTCCCCTAGAGGCTGACATACAAGATGCAAAGTCATCTTCAGCATTTAGTGATGCCCAGTTTTAGAATTTTTGGGAATTATTGATTTCATACTATAATTAAGTGATATATATTTAGAAATGCTATTAATAATTAAAGCTTCCTTTTTGTGTTTAATATAATAAAGCAAACACACAGTGGTATTTTGAAAGGGCTTTACTGAGAAATTTTTAATAAGAATACCAAATATTTATGCATATAATGGAATTTGTACTCCGAGGCTGGTATTACTCTGAGTCCTGCATGACTATTAAATCATTTAATATCCTCTCTGCACCACATGAAATGGGCATTGTTACTCTGAGCTTTTTCACGTGGGACAATGTTAAGTGACCTGCTCGAGGTCTCCTAGCGGGCACAGGCAGAGCCAGGGGGTGGGTGGGATCCCGGGGTGCCTGTCTTTGTGTACACATTCTCTGGACTATTATTAATTTCAGCCTTAGCTAGTGTAGATGGGATAGCAGATTTCATTAAATTCAGCTAAAAAGCAAGAAGTAATTCTGAAGATAATTTTGGGAAATTTTCTCAAGGACTATTTGAATATATTTCTCCTCCAAATCTCATGGAATTTCCACACAAAATATTGATGAATTTACATTGTCATGTTATTGCATTTTTTTCTTGAGAAGTTTGGGACCCCTGCTAGTATATTTGGCTGATTTCTTTTGCAAGACAGGGTCTCACTTTGTAGTGCAGGGTGGCCCTAGGCACGTGTATGTCAGATTGAAATGGTCTTTCTGCAGTTATGTTACGTTATCAAAAGAAAATAAACCCCCCTCCCCCACTGCAGCAATTGCATGATATTTGGTTACATTCTCTTAAAGCGAATTTTTTTTTTTTTTCTTTTTGTCAAAAAGTGTTCTCCAAAGTATCTGAAAGTTAGAAAGTACTTTTTCCTAATGTTATTCTCACACCCGGTTCTCACGGAGTCAAGGCAGTTTCCTAACCAGTGGTGGTTGCTCAACCTGTCAGAAACCTAGAGGACAGGCAGCCTTTGATTCCATCCTAAGGCTGGGATAATGGCTTTTATCCAAAGCCATGGTCTTCAAAGCCAACTACACAGATGGGGAGACAGCGCCCTCCGGAGGTCAGTGGCTGCTGGGAGAAGAGGGCTCT
>PVKA01044889.1:0-15881 GCA_004027165.1 Ctenomys sociabilis
CATACATTATGTCCAAATTTGGGTCAGGACATGTACATTTGGGGGGTCAGCAAGCATGGTTACAGAAGCTGAAGGCGGTGAAGGGGGCATGGGGCATAAGCCCATTGGTTGGAAGCTGAGGCAACATGCAGGGGGCGGCTCGAGGGGTTGTATAATCTTATCTGTGCTGCAAGGCACGTAGGGGGCAGGGGCTTTAAACAGGACGTGGGAAGGGTGGGTGGAGGGCAGTAATGCAACCAAGGGTTTTGGCCAGCAAAAACAGAAAATGTTTGTACAGAAGGGACAGCAAAAGGGGCAAACAGGGAATTTTATTTTGCAGAGGCCAAGAGGGGGTCATCTCTGGGTAGCCTGCTTGTCACAGTTGGCATTATTTTTTTTTCAAAATATTTGCATTTGCTCATTTTCTAGTTTTGCTGAGTTGGCACCCAAATCACTTTTCCAGTATTTCTTTTGCCCATTGACAGTCTGCAGCAAAAGATCTGTCTGGCAGTTATTTTTTTATTTAACGTAAATAAAGCTTTCTGAACAACTAATGTTTCCCCCTTTTTGTTTAATGAGTATTTCCTGTAAGCTTCTATTAGCTCACTTTATAATTGCCCATGGATATTCTAATATTCAAGCCCCTAGAGAATGCTAACAGACAAAAAATACATATTTTATTTTATTTTTTGTCTTTTTGAGACAGGGTCTCACTATGCAGTTCAGGCTGGCCTTAAGCTCACTTTGTAGCTCAGGCTGGTCTCGAACTCACAACAATCCTCCTACCTCAGCCTCCCAAGTGCTGGGATTACAGGCCTGTGCCACCATGCCTGGCTAAAGACCTTTGTTTCTTAATTAAGTTTTGTACCATGACCATCTTTAAAGAGAAAACCTTATTGTAATTTTTTTAGGAAAACTATCTTTTAACCAATGATCAATTTATTGAGGGTGTCTCCAAAGAAACTATTGAGATTATTGGGAGCTCCTCATTAATCAATAAAAACGTTGGCCACAACCTTCTCTAATAATTTTTCCCACTCTAGGGAATTTTTAATTAGCTTAAACCTTATGATGTATTGTGTATAAATCAATTTTAATATCACTTTGACTATCTGGTAATTCACGAAGAGACATACCTTTAAATCTATATCTCAAATTATATTTAGAACAAATCATCAAAAAAAAAAGGAGAGGAACAGCTATTCATTGAAAGACACACAGGGATGGGGAGATAGCTCACTAGAATAAGTGCTTGCCTGGCAAGTACAGGGTCCTGAGTTCAATCCCCAATACTGCCCCCAAAAAAAAGAAAAAAGAAAAAGAAAGAAAGACACATAAATATATAAACACAGAGACACATAAACCCCTTATAAAATCGAGAGTGCACTCAAATCTTTGGCCAAATTAAATTATAGTAACTATTACAATTTTTAGAAAATTTTTAAGTAGACTAGTCAGATTTTGAGCCGGGCGTGGTGGCACATGCCTGTAATCCCAGCACTTGGGAGGCTGAGGTAGGAGGATTGTTGTGAGTTTGAGACCAGCCTGAGCTACAAAGTGAGCTTAAGGCCAGCCTGAACTGCACAGTGAGACCCTGTCTCAAAAAGACAAAAAAAAAAAAAAAAAAAAAAAAAAAAAAAAAAAAAAAAAAAAAAAAAAAAAAAAAAAGACTAGTCAGATTTTATTATTTATCAATTATTAGAAAAATTTGAAAGGAATGAAATCTTTTATCTATAATTGATATGTATTTTTTGTCAATATTGACTTAATTTAGCTTCATTATTTTTCATATCTTATCACCCATTTAGACCTTATGTTTCCATCTGGTCAGTTCCTTGAATAGGCCCCAGGCTGGATCCAATCACTGTTAACTTCTTCTTTAGATCTAGCTCCATAGCCTAACAGTGCACTCTGGTACCCAAGTAGGTCAGTTAACATTCTCTGGAAAAACACAAGCACACGTTGTGCCCCAGGCTAGTTGTGGACCTAGTCCCTTCCATTGTCCAGTGTGGAGATCCCTCCAAAAGACCCTTTCTAGCCTTTTTTCTTTTACCTGGTTTGTCTTTCTGTGGCTGTTAAAGTTTAAAAATTTAATAGTATATATTGACACGTGAAGTTGGCAAGATTGACTTCCCTGTGCTTTAACAGAATTGTGATCATACAGTGAGAGACCTGCATTTTATATTTTGGAACAGGAAGCCATACATTTTCTCAGTTAACCTAATATGATCTATCTGTTAAAAAAAAAATCAAATTATTTTAACTAATGTGAAGGATAATGATAGTCAAGTACACAGAGAGCAAGCACAAGGGCCTGAGTTCAATCCCCAGTTCTGCCCCCCAAGAAAAGCACACCAGATACATTAGTCCAAAATTCAAATGGAGCCAATTAAAATTATCAAATAAAGTCTGAAAAATCATGAATGGTTGATCTGAAAAGTTTGGGGCACAGTAATGGTGGCCTTATTATTTTTTATTTATTTATTTTTGGCGGAACCAGGGATTGAACTCAGGCCCTTGCGCTTGCCAGGCAAGTGCTTATTCTATTGAGCCATCTCCCCAGCCCAACAATGCTTTCTTATAAGTGAAAATAATTTCCTAAGACTCTTTGGCTTCACCTTTACACCAGCCCCTTTGAGTAACACCCAAAACAGACAGACCTCATTTTCTGCTGAGGCGGAGTTCCCCCTGCTCTGAGCTGTTCCCGCTGGTCTCACCACCCACGCGGCCAGGCCTCTCCTAGCTCACCCTTGGTCGTCTTCCGTGCCCCAGGCTGCCAGCCACTTGTAAGTTATGAGTGGGTGCTGAAAGAATAGACAAGAAGACTGGAAGAACGTAGCCTCAGAGGTCTCCCTAAGGATTAGTCTCTCTCCAAGTGAGGCCAGAGCCTCAGAAACATCTTACATTTATTGCAGCCTTGAACTCAGCTTGCCGGGATTTACAAGTGAGGCAGCAGCAGCTCTCCCTGCACTCTGTCTGTTGCCCCCTGCTCTCTTGGGACATCAGGCTTCTATCTCATGTCTGCATTTCTATAGTAATCAGTTCATGAAGCATGGTGCAATGGCACAGTCACACGTCCTGCAAGCTTGCTGTGCTCTCCTTGTTACAGGGGTCAAGAAAGTAATCATGGGGCTGGGGAGATGGCTCAGTGGAATAAGTGCTTCCCTGGCAAGCGCAAGGGCCTGAGTTCAATTCCTGGTTCCATCAAAAAAATGAAAGTAGGAGCCGGGTGTGGTGGCGCAGGCCTGTAATCCCAGCACTCAGGAGGCTGAGACAGGAGGATTGTTGTGGGTTCAAGATCAGCCTGAGCTACAAAGTGAGCTTAAGGCCAGCCTGAACTGCATAGTGAGACCCTGTCTCAAAAAGACAGGAAAAAAAAAAAAAAAAGAAAGTAATCACAAAGCTGTGAATCAGTTATAGAGCTGGGCAATTTCAAAGGAACAAAGTTTTAAAAAAGAACAGTTTTTCTCTTTCAAAAGTACTGGTAGTTCATTGGTATTTTGTGTACCCTTACCTAGCTTCAAAACTGGATAATATGTTGTTAGTTTTATTTCACATGTATTCCCCACTTTTCTTTTTTCCTTTTTGAGACAGGGTTTCACTATGCAGTTCAGACTAGCCTTGAACTCACTGTGTAGCCCAGGCTGGTCTTGAACTCTCAGGGACCTTACTGCCTCAGCCTCCGAGTGCTGGGATGACAGGCATGTACCTGCCCCATGTACTCTTCTTTTTTTTTTTTTTTTGTCTTTTTTTTGAGACAGGGTCTCACTATGCAGTTCAGGCTGACCTTAAACTCACTTTGTAGCTCAGGCTGGTCTCGAACTCACCACAATCCTCCTGCCTCAGCCTCCCGAGTGCTGGGATTACAGGCATGCGCCACCACGCCCGGCTTGTACTCTTCTCTTAGGGGCAGTTGTGGCTAGGAGACACAGGTGAACTTGACATCGTCCCGTGTCCCCAGATATTATAATTAGACAGCTTCCCACAGCAACTAGGAAGCACAGCTTGAAATCTACTCCCCCTTTCACTCCCAGGAGCCACCTGTGTCCTAACGCCTAAGTTTTCTGTCTCCTGCTTCTGGGATGACTGTCGGCAGCATGGCGTGACTGTGATCCAGTATGTGGGCGAGGTTCTGCGGTACCTGTGCAATGCTCCCCAGGTGAGGCACTGAAGTTAGGGCCTCGTGGCAGAACACTGAAGGCGGGAAAACGCAGCTGACACCCCAGGCTGAGTTCTCAGATGGAAGGCTCAGGTACCAGATCCTGGGGTGTGGTTTAATGACAGCTTTGTGCTTCACCCCAGATAGGTTCCAGGCAAGTTCCCCTAAAGGGCTGCTTTGATAGTCTTGCTGCCCTGAGCAGGTGACTTTACTCTTCTCAGCCTCAGTGTGCTCCCACCTGGCCAGGCATGGTAGTGCATGCCTGTCACACCAGCACTTTGAGGCATGACTGCAGGTGTAAGCTCAGCTTGGCAATTTTTTTTTTTTTTTTTTTTTTTTTTTTTTTTTTTTTTTTTTTTTTTTTTGTCTTTTTGAGACAGGGTCTCACTATGCAGTTCAGGCTGGCCTTAAGCTCACTTTGTAGCTCAGGCTGGTCTCGAACTCACAACAATCCTCCTGCCTCAGCCTCCCGAGTGCTGGGATTACAGGCATGCGCCACCATGCCCGGAACTCAGCTTGGCAATTTAGCAACTTGGTCGGACTTTGTCTCAAAATAGAAATGGGCTGGGGGTGCAGCTCATTGTAAAAGCCCTAGATTTAATCCCAGGTACAAAAAAAAAGGCCCCCATCTTTGTGAAAATAATAGGTGAAATATATGGGGTGGGGCTCAGGGTAGACTGACTAGTTGTGAGCAATTTCATTCTTGCAGATCCATGAGATAGGATCCTTGGGCAAGGTCCACAGCTATCCCTCCAGGTAAAACTTTGAGGTAACTCCTCAGGAGAAGGCTCCATGTAACTTGCCCCCAGTAAGACCCTGACATAACCCACAAGCAGAGGCTTCAAGTCACTGCCTTCCTGTGCTCCCCAGGGACCTCCAGGTAAAGGCCTCCAGTAGCTCTTTAGGTAAGGTTTCCACGTAACTCTCCTATGCGAGGCCCCACTACTCCCAAGTAAGATCCCTGATGCATCAGGTCTCCTAGGTAACCCTTCAGATAAGGCCTGAGATAAGGCAAAGCTCTCAGGTAACCTAGGAAGTTATCCTCCAGGTAAAACTCCAGTAACTATATGACAGTTCTCAGGTAGAGATCTTTGGACGGGTCACTCCGAAGACTCTGAGACAGCCCAAGGTGAGGAGGCTCAGCATTCCCAAGGGCACCTCTCCTCTCTTTCTTGGGATGTTCTTACAGAAGCCAGAAGACAGGGCACACAAAGTCTGGTTGGCAATGGGCAACGGCCTCCGAAAAGATGTATGGGAAACCTTCCAGAAGCGCTTTGGTCCCATTCAGATCTGGGAAATGTATGGTTCCACAGAGGGCAACGCGGGCTTAATCAACTATGCAGGGCGCTCTGGGGCTGTTGGCAAGATGAGCTGGTTCCTACAGGTGAGTGGGTAGGGTGCCCATTGTATTCGCGGCCCTGGCTGTGGCTGTGCCTGTGGGTCCTCTGCCAGCGCTCCCCACTCCCACCCAGGTGCTGACTCCCCTTGAGCTCGTACAGTTTGACATGGAAACGGCAGAGCCCGTGAGAGACGAGCGGGGCTTGTGTGTCCCCGTCGAGAGAGGTATGGGAGCCAAGGAACTTTCTCTGGGTGCAAGAGGGGTGGGTGCCCTCAGCCTTCTGGGTGGCTGGAACACACAGAGCCCATGGGTTGCACCCCTAATCGGGACTCTGGATCCCCGCCTGGTTGCCTGCGAGCTGGGCCTCGGCTCCCTGCCTGTCTCCCGCTCTGCTTTGCAGGTCTCTAGGCTCCCTTTGAGTTCTCCCTGGCTTCCTGTGGGAGCCACATTCTCATCAGCATCAGTTCTTTCCCTCCTGGGACTTTGGAGGCCCTGGCATGTCTTTCTTCCTGCCACCATTTGCCTCTTTCCTTTACCCATTCTTTTAGGATCCTCTTCCTGTTTCTCATGGGCTATCTAACACCACTCTCTCCTTTCTGTCTGATTTTCTGTCTCCCTGTCCCTGTCTTTCAGGTTCTCTCTGTCCTGGTGTTTCAGAGTCTGTATTTATTTATTTATTGCAGTACCAGGGATTGAACTCAGGACCTTGTGCTTGTCAGCCAGGTGCTTATTCCACTGAGCCATCTCCCTGGCCCCTCCTTAAATGTTTTTTGTTTCTTTTTAAAGTCTTTTATTTACTTATGTGGTACAGGGTCTTGTTATACAGCTCAGGCTGTATAGGCATGCACCACAATGTCCAGTTCCAGGGCTGGCACAGCATGTGGTACCAGGGATCAAACCTGGGTCCTTGTGCTTGCCAGATGGGTGCCAAGCTATCTTCCTGGTCCCCAGAGTTTGTCTTCATGGTGCTTGTTGAAGTCCACTGTCTTGGAAACCTTGAGAGGGGCTGGCAGACTGTTGAGACTCTTGTTTTTGATTTATACTGTCCTCCTCCTTCTCAGGGAAGCCAGGGCTCCTACTGACCAAGGTACTAAGCCACAACCCTTTCATGGGCTACCGTGGTCCTCGAGAGCTATCTCAGCGGAAACTGGTACAGGGTGTGCAGCGTCCTGGTGACCTTTACTACAACACTGGGGATGTCCTGGCCATGGACCAAGAAGGCTTTTTCTACTTCCACGACCGCCTTGGAGATACCTTTCGGTTTGGTGGGGTTAGACCTGGGGAAGGGTGGGCTGGTTTGGCTGATGGGCACTGGACCCTCCAAGGAGGTGGGGTCCAAGCCCTGGCTCCAACCCCACAGATGGAAAGGTGAGAATGTGTCCACACGGGAGGTTGAGGGCGTGTTGTCACTGGTGGATTTCCTGCAAGAAGTGAACATCTATGGTGTGTCAGTACCAGGTATGGAGGGGCCACCTGACCTTAAACTTTGAATGGAGCCAGGTGTGGTTGTGCATGCCTGAGCCCAGCACCAGGAGGCTTAGTCAGGAGAACTGCAAGTTCCTACTAAGTTTGGGCACCTTAGCAAATGAGACCCTGTCTCAGGATACAAGGGCAGGCAACATAGTTCCTGAAGGTCCTTGTTTAATTCCTAATACTCAAAACAAAACAAAACAAACCCAACTAAATAAACCTCAGATAACTTTGGGGTAGCGGGTGCTATTCTGATTTTACAGATGGGGGACCTTCTGGGGCAGAGACAGGAGTGAGCAGGGGGTTGCCAAACAGGCAGCTCACCCAAGTGACCCGTGTGCTTCCCAGGGTGCGAGGGCAAGGTTGGCATGGCTGCTGTCAGGCTGGCCCCTGGCCAGACATTTGATGGGCAGAGACTGTACCAGCACGTACGCGCATGGCTGCCCACGTATGCTGTGCCCCATTTCGTCCGTGTCCAGGTGAGTCAGGGCAGGAGTAGTTGGGGCAGGGTGGTTCCTGGCTGGGCTCTACTGAGGTCATGACCACTGCCCTGTAGGACACCTTCGAGATCACAAGCACATTCAAGCCAGTTAAGACCCGCTTGGTGCAAGAGGGCTTTGACATAGGGGTCATCACCGACCCCCTGTTCATCCTGGACCACCGGGCTCAGACCTTCCAGCCCCTGACTGCAGACATCTATCAGGCTGTGCATGAGGGAACCTGGAAGCTCTGATCACCCAGCCAGCCCACAGAACGCCTGAAGGAGCAGGGACCGAGGCTGAGTTCCAAGCCTCACAGCACTGTCATGATTCTAGATTTACAGGTTGGGAATAACACTGGCCCTGTAACCAGGCAAGAATAAACTCAACTGTGTAACAGGTCGTGTGTGGGTGAAAAAAAACATAAAGCAGTGCCAGGTCTCCTAGCAGGGAATCAGACATTCATGGAAATGGTCCTCTCTGGGTAAGGCCGTGTGTGTCACAGCAATGAGAGAAGGGAGCACTACTGAGGCTGAGGTAGGGGGATCACTGAGCGGGAGGCAAGCGGGCTACAGAGTAAGCTCAAGGCGGGCCTGAACTTATAGCAAGACCCTGTTACAAAAAGGCAAAACAACAAAGAGCAAAACACCCAACTGAGGGCCAGGGACATAGCTCAGTGGCTAAGTGCCTGCCTGGCAAGTGCAAAGTCTTGAGTTTGGTTCCTAGTAGTTGGTGTCAAGGCCTGGGTTCCGTCTCCAGTACTAACACGCATGCACGCACCCACCCCCACACACAGTCCAAACAACTACAGGAATAAATTTGGGTCTGAGAAGCTGGTAAGCTCCTTCAGGCTCCCAAATTTATTTTATCCTGAATGTAGGTCACAGAGTGGGCTGTAGTACCACTCATCTTTATGGTTAGCCCCCAACTGACTTTACCTATGACTCATTCAGCCAACCCCATTACTGCAGGTGTCGGGTCAAAGGATATTACTGTTGTTATGGATCTCACTGTGGATTCTCAAATCTGTTTCCTGGCAGTTTGCTCAAATGCATGCTTCCTAGAGTTCTAATGTTACTCACCTTCTTCTCCCCCCATACTGGGGATTGAACTCTCGGCCTCATACTGAGCTACATCGTCAGCTATTCTAAGTTTTTAAAATTTAAACTGGGCACTTAAGCCAGGCATGGTGGTGGATGCCTGTCATCCCTGCACTTGGGAGGCTTAGGCAGAAGCATCGCTGTGAGTTTGAGGCCAGCCTGGCATACAAAGTGAGCACAAGGCCAGCCTGAACTACACAGCAAGACCCTGGCTCAATAAATAATCAATAGAATGAAATCTGGTGTGCACACATGTACGTCACTGGGGATTCACACATGCTAGGCAAGTACTGTACTACAAAACTGCACTCCTAGCCCATCACATAACTTTTTTTTTTTTAACATGTTTGGTACAGCTCAGAATAGTGAACCTGTTTTCAGTCTCCCTGGTGCTGGGAATACAAGTGTGTACCTGTATTCAGTCTCTGTGGCTGGCTCAGACACCCTTGGTAGGGCCAGCAAGCCACGTGGTATGGGGGATTGAACCCTGGTCCCTGAGCTTGCCTAAGTAGCAGCTTAGTCTGCTGAGCTATCTTGCCAGTCCTTATAATATAACTGATTCGTATCTTATTTATCCATCTGTTGACAGTGCTGTTAATACATGTCACACACTCAGTATGTGGTCATGAGCCAGGGAGGCCAACCCCTTCTCTCAGTGCATCGTCCTGCCTCAAAGCATGTAGGTCTTATCAGCATAAGGTTTTACATGATGCAAATTCCTGATTCATATGTCCTCCATGTTTGTTTTAGTCATTTCTTTAAAAAAATATTTTTTTCTTTGCCTGCATAGGGTCTCACAATGCAGTTCAGGCTGGCATTAAGCTCACTTTGTAGCCCAGGCTGGTCTCGAACTCACAACCATCCTCCTGCCTCAGACTCCTGAGTGATGGGATTACAGGTGTGCACCATCACACCCAGCTATTTTCTATTCTGTATTGGTTTATATTGTAGACTGGCATTAGTAGTGTCCTAGATATGGTGCTCAAGAGCTTACACAAGTAGGCAAGTGTCCCATTGAGCTGCTATCTCCAGCTCTTTATATTTTCTTTTTCTTTTCTGGCCAGCTCAGCCCAACCTGAGGGCAGGGTTGGCACTGCATGTGGTGCTAGGGATTGAACCACAGTCCCCTGCACCTAAGCACACACTTTAGACTGCTATCTCACTGGACAATGCAGCCCTTTATATTTTCACTTTGAGCTGAAACTGAGTAAATCTGTTTCAACTCACCTAGATTGAGTAGCTACCTGGCAGCCAACATTGCGTAAGTCTTGAGTGACTGTCTGGAGAACCAGCAGGCCCTGCCTGGCAGCAGGCGCTGAACTGTGTCCTTCTGTATCACCACAGGGCACATGAGTTGTGTCCTGCCTCAGGCTGTGTGTCTACCTGTGTTTAGCAAAGAAATCCTGTGGGTTAGCTTAGTTGTCTGAGGCATCTGCTTGGGCAAATTCAGGTGCAGGGGCCATGATCTGACTTCCAGCTCCACATCCCTCACCAGACCTGCCCTTAAGGCAGCCCAAGCCAGCCAAAAAACAAAAAAAGTTCCCTATTTACCCATGCAAATTCAACCTCAAGAGCTCAAAGGTCACTGGGGCTGCTGGTGACGTGGACGGCCAATTAATAAGGTGGGCTGGGAGCTAGACACAGACGCTGGGACTGGCCCCTCACAGCTACTGCAAGCCGCTAAGATACCAAGCAATGAGCACGCACTACTGATTTTTCTAGCCAGCAGAAGTGTGAAATAATTCTTATTCAGAGAATTTCCCACTTTCTAACATAATTTATGTTAGAAGTCTAACTTGTAACCCTAACTACTAAGGAAGCTAAGGTAGGGGCATCGCAAGATCAAAGCTAGCCTAGGCAACTTAGTGAGACCCTGCCTCAGAATGTTTTATGAAAACGTCACCAGGGTGTAGTTCAGTGACTGCCTAGCACATACAGTCCTGAGTCCTTCCCGTGACATAAATGGGCTGCGGCATGGGCTCCGGGGCACGTGTGTGTGAGCGCCTAGTGCAGGTAGTTCTTCTCTGAGGGGGTGGAGGGCCGTTAATGGTGCCAGCTTCTTTTTGATAATGGGAAGTGGGCCAAGGTGTGAGAAGGTCTCAACCTAACTGAAAGGGAGCCCTAAATGTAGAGGAGCCATACCATGCCCAGGCAGGGGCTGAGATCCTGCCTTGCCCCAGGTGTCCTCGAGCTGACCTCTCATTATCATGTTTAAGGCTTCATACATGTGCACCACACCATATTAATTACTGAGAAATAAGAAAACACATGCTCATCTCAAAGTTAAAAAGAGGACAAGGGAAAATCATGAATATGCAGGAGCAGAGTGCGGAATACTCTAACACAGTAAGTTTGGCAAAAGAAACCAAAGCAAAGGAACAGTGGCTGCTCACAGGCTGGTGGTGTCCTGGTTTGTCTGTCCTTAGCCTTATGCTACCTCAAGTAGCATACTTTTCACTTTGAAGCCACTTCCTGGCTTGAGGGGGATCTCTTGCCATTTGTGAGGTGCCCCGCACAAATTCTCCTCTGGTCACCAAGCTCCAGGAAAGGACACGTGGCAAGAAGGCCACATTCGGAACAACAGCCAGCTGTGCTTTCGGGGCTTCGTGCCACTTTCCATACACACAGACTGGAGCTGCACCACCAGCAGGAAGTCCTGGAACACAGAGGCAGCCAGTATTCACCGCACCCTGCGTGGGCAGGAGGGCCTGGCGGCCACCGTGGTGCCCAATTTTGTCAGCACAGTCCTGGCTCCATCCACTGCGGGGCGGCTGCTCTTCATGGTGCCTTAGGCCTGTGGCCCTGGCAGTGGATGACCAGCTGCGACTTCCAGTCGAAGGCACGGCCGCAGTCTCCGCAGGTGTGCCGCCGCTGGCCGGCATGCGCCTTGCGGTGGATGACCAGCTGCGACTTCCAGCTGAAGCTTCGGCCACAGTCCTGGCAGGTGTGGCCTGGTGTGTGGCGTGGAGTGCTGCGGGATGCGCAGGGCTGCGGCAGGGGCTCCGGGGCACGTGTGTGTGAGCGCCGGTGCATCACAAAGACTGACTTCCAGTTAAAGCCACAGCCACACTGTGCACACATGTAGGGCTTTCGCGGCACGGGCGGATCCTGATGGGTGGGGCATGCGCTCAGCTCCCGGTCAGGGTTTGATTCCCGGTCCGGCAGCCCTGTGGATGGGGGTGTCAGGCAAGCACACACCAGATGGAGGTGCATGGGGTACAGGGCCTTGGGCAAGGCAGTCCTCACCCAGGGACACTGCAGAGCCGTACTTCTGCAGCATCGCATCCCAGTAGAGCTCCTTCTGTGATGGGTCTAGCAAGGCCCACTGCTCCTGTAGGAAGGCAACTGTCATGGCTGGGAAGAGATGTCATTCTTCTGTCACCATGTCTTGAACAGAAGGGACAGCGAGAAGTCTGGGGACAGCTGTGCTTCACCTGGCCTCCTTACTTGTAATGGCTCTATGCTGCTTCCGAACACAGGGACCTGGTATTACGAGGACCCAGGTTTAGAGGTATAGTGGGGAACTTGGACTTGAGAGCTGAGGTGACTGGTAATACAGGAAGTTCAGGATGGCAGCAGGGCCCCAAGAGGGTGAGCTTGGTGCACGGCAGGGATACCAATGGCTTTAGCAGAAGTGCACTTCCTGCCCCTGATGTCTGCCTTCCTCACTGCCCCAAGGTATGTCCTCTGAGGCTCTGCTGAGTTGGGAAAGGGAAATTGAAGGACAAGCCAAAGTGAGGACAGGGAGACAGAAACCACAGGTGATCTAAACTAAAGGCTGAACAGGCTTTGAGGAAGAAGCCTTGGAGGGTGCAGCTGTCCCACTGCCTCAGGTTACTGACTGGGCCACAGGCCCAGCACCTAAGGGTCTTCTCTGTCTGGAAGTGTCTCTCAACCAGCAGTTTGCTGGATAAGCCTGAGAGGCGAAAGAGATGGGAGATGACAACTCTCTTGTCATTATACTTAGGAACACAGGGCT
Source organism: Ctenomys sociabilis (assembly GCA_004027165.1). NCBI lineage: Eukaryota > Metazoa > Chordata > Mammalia > Rodentia > Ctenomyidae > Ctenomys > Ctenomys sociabilis. The sequence goes on from PVKA01044889.1 coordinate 12,506, forward strand.
CAAGGAAGCAGAGCTTTGAGCTAAGCTTCTAGGCCCGGCTGACTACCGTGGGAGAAAAGCCTTAGGAGACACAGGACTTCATGAACTTCCTGGGAAAAGTATCTTAGTCTGACCTCAAGTGTGGAGTGGGTACTACCACACTGCTCATTGCCGCCTCCCAGGGGCATACAAGTTCAAATGTCCAGGTACAGCACAGAACCTCTGGGAGCCAATACCTCTCCAGAACTTTTCTAGAGATGAGGAAGGCTCATCCATAGCTCTAGCCACACAAACCGCATTTCCCTGGCCTAGGTTACAAGCCTCCTCCAGAAACAGAGACAGCAGGCTATTCCTCTGCCCTCAGGACCTATAGGGACAATCCTCATATTTCCCTTCTTTTTTTTTTTCCTTTTTTGCGGAACCGGGGATTGAACTCAAACCCTTGCACTTGCCAGGGAAGCACTTATTCTACTGAGCCATCTTCCTGGCCCCTAGTATTTCCCTTCTGAGCAGCAAGGAACACAAGAGTAACTGCCCAAAGAGCCTAGAGGACCCCAGGCAGAAGCAGTCACCAGGGATACCTCCCAGTTACACACACGAGGGACGCTCACCTGAGTCCTGACTGGTTCTAACGATGTGGAGGCTGATTCTCGGTGTTCCAGGTGATGCTTTGATGATGGGGCCAGAAGTAGGGGGCTGACAGGGGCTGCAGCAGATGGGAAGTGGTGTCAGGAGCTACCCACATGAAGCAGGTGGAGAAGGGGCTGGTGTCACTGCCGAGGCCATGGCCCAACAACGCTGTGTGACCCCAAGGGGAGCCATCCTTTGGCTTCTGCCTCCCTGGAATCAGCTTTGCAATCCTTCCAGGGCCCCCAAACCAGCCAGGGGCATCCACCCTGGGTTCAGGAACCCCTGCCTTGGCATGACCTCTCCTGGATTCCCCCAGGGGCCCTTGGCCTCACCCATCTCCTGCCCATCCACACTGAGTTCCTCCTTCACACTGCAATTGAGCTGGGCAGACCCATCCATCAGGGTGTCTGGTGGGCCCTCCCCTGGGCCTGCTCCACAGAGGTCCACTGTCATGGAGGGCTGAGGGCTCCCAGAAGATTCCTCTGTCTCCTGGACTGCTGGTCGCACCTCTGGCTTCAGGATGTGGGCTGTGATCTAAGGAGAAGTGGCATGTCACAGGCTTTCCTTTTACTCTGTCCTCCTGGGAAGTAAGGCCACCACACTCACCCAGCCCAGCAGTTGCCCAGGGTCCTGCTGCAGCCCTTCCACCAGGGCAGCAGCCTCCTCAGGGCAGCCTGGCTGTTGCCTTCGAACCCAGGCTTGGATCTCAGGAGGCAGCGTGCCCAGGAACTGCTCCAGCACCAGCAGCTCCAGGATCTGCTCCTTGGAGCAGGACTCGGGCCGCAGCCACTGCCGGCACAGCTTGCGGAGCTGGGCCAGTGCTTCCCGAGGCCCTGCTGCTTCCTTGTAGCAGAATCCACGGAAACGCAGCCGCGCACCTTCAGGTCCCTCGAGGCAGGTCTCAGGGTCCCCGGGGGGCAGGTATGAGAGATCCACAGGGGATGGCATTCTTTTTCTGGAGTGTCTTCTTGGAGCTGCCAAGAGGAACCTGCAGAAAACATGGAATCAGAGTGTCATCCAAGGGGGGCTCGCCAGGCAAAGGTAGACCTAGGGGCCAAGGCCCACCTAGGGGCCAAGGCCAGGACAGAAAGACTTAGGCCAGGGTCAGGGAGGCTGGGAAGCTTCACAGGACTCCTGAAGAGGAAACACAAGGTATTGAGAACATTCCAGAACACTGAAGTTGCATCAAATACTTGGGTACCAGAGAACTGCTAAGAGAGGACAGAAATGTTGCTTGTCCAGCAGGAGGCTCATTCTGGAAGGTAAGGCAGTGATCCAGGGCAGGGTTAGGGGTAGGGCGAGCCTGTACCCACAGTGCCTGGGACATCTGGCTGTAAGACAGGAGGCAGGACTTCAAAGATGTGGTGCCTTCATGGGAGCTAATGTGACTGAGACGCCATGCTCCTGCTACAACAAATGGGAATGGTCCGTAGCACCCAGACCGTGCACAGAAAGCCGACCAAAACACTTGCTGCTAGCTGGTAAGACTAACGGGCAGGAAAGTGACCCCCAAGGAAGTTTGGGTGGGAGGGGCTGTCTCCCACACTGTGAGGGGAAGAGCAGATTTGCAGCAGTCCGGCCCAGGAAAGAGCACTGGGATTGATCTTGAGTGGAGGAAACGCCTGCAAGACGGGCGGGGCTGCAGAACAAGCCGCCCTCTCCAGATAGCAACGCTGGGCCGTCCCGACAGACGCGCCCCGCCTAGCTAGGAAAGCGCTCACCTCGGAAGCCACGAGGGCCTGGAGGCCACTTCCGGGAAGTAACGCCACTGTGACCTAACCCGCCGTTCGTTGCCCTGGCGACGCCACCCTGCCAATCCCACGCCTGTTCCGTCGCGCCACCTTGAAGCAGGACTACGTTTCCCAAAAGCCTCAGCAAGCAAGGCCAGGCGCGCATTTTCAGGTTTCTCACGACTGAGAGGGGCTCCGCTGCCCTTGAGGAATATGCGGTGCCAGTTTCGGGAGTTCCTTCTCCTAAATGGCACTTACCATTTCTTTGCATCCGAGCCCCAGAACCCCGTAACTCACCCACTGCAGGCCGACGGCGCGTTGAATTCCTGCGCATGTGCACAGCGGACCGAATTTCTATTGGCTAGCGTTGCTATCCCTTGACCAATCAGAGTGTGTATCCCGTTCCAGCACCTGTCTGCACCCCAAGGCAGGGTTCCCAGCCAGTTGTCGCCTAACATCCTTTCCGAGGGCTTCTAGCTCTTTCCATACCAACGATGAGAGCGTCTCCTCGTCCCAGAGAAGAGGCTCTGGGTCAGTTTACTGGCGACTCCTCTGAAGACAGTTCTGTGGAGAGGGCCGGCAGCATCTGTTCCAGCGGGCGGTGGAGGGTACTAGAAATCACTCCGCCTTCGTAAAGTGCCCTGCAGCCTTGGGGGCAGGGGCACAGGCAGTCTGTTGTGCACTCACTTACTGAGGAGCTAACTATGTAATTCAACTTGACCAGATAATAGCTTTACAAGGATTGCGGTTTCTGTTCAAGTTCATGGGACGTGCTCAACCTTGAACTAATCCAGGTGATCTGTTTATTTTCTCCCAACAGATGTTACCAGTTGTTTTACTGAGCCAGCCACTGAGCCCAGGCCTGGTGGTGTACGCCTGTAATCCCTACGCTGGGGAAGCTGAAAACAGGATCATTATGAGTCCAAACTGTACTGAGACCCTGTACCAAATACATTAAAGGAAAAAAAAAAAAAAAAGGACCACTGATCTTCATCCAGAGCTGGTAGCCCAGGATTTCTTTAGGTATCAGAATATAG
>PVKA01044891.1:0-15881 GCA_004027165.1 Ctenomys sociabilis
TCTCCCGGCCCCTCCATTCCTCTGTGAGCTCCCACATGTCCCTGCCTGGGTACACAGGGCTGCTCCACTCACATGCTTCTGTTTACATACCATTATTTTGAAGAAGAGTTTGGGGATGTCCGGCTTGAAGGTCTAGTGAGAACTCCTTGGACACCCAAAATGCTCGTGGGAAAGTCCTCCCTGGATCCGTGCCATGGAGCTGACAGGGCCCTACATTCAGTCAATAACTAGGAAGCCTGAGGACCACTCTGAGCTGGATGGCAGGAAGAGATGATTTAAAAGATTCAAGAAGAACAGCTGGATTGTAAAAGTAGAGCCTTGAATCAGAAGATTTTTAATCCCCCAGGCGTGGGGCAACAGCACGAGACCATGGCTGCTGCTCAAGAAACACAGTGAGTCTCAAAGGCGGTTCATGGGGCTGGAGGGATGACTCAGCACTTCCATCTCCCTGGCAAGCGCAAGGGCCTGAGTTCAATCCCTGGTTCCGCAAAAAATAAAATAAAATAAAAAAATAAAAAAGAAGTGGTTTAAAGAACACTTCGCCTTAGGCAGAATTATAACATCAGCAGGGTGAGTGCCAGTCTGGTCTGTGTTGCACTCAGAGAGACTTCCTTCACAGTGTGACAGAGTCCAGGAAAAGCCCACAAACACAAGATAGGCAGTGTCATCTGCAGCACTTAGCTTGAAAACTTAAGGGAAGATGGCTCTTAAACAAGGGCCTGGGGAGAGCAGAAACCAGTAGGCCTTCCTCCTTTTCCTTCTCCCCTTCTCTTTGCTGGACTACAGCTCTCTAATGCAAGGAAAGGGGGGAGTCTCTTACTTTGAGTACCAGTACTAATAGAGGAGAGAGAGAGAGACAGAGAGACAGACAGAGAGAAAAGAGAATGGATTCATATGTGATTATAGCTTCTTATATACCTTACAAATTAAATATATTGTCAGTAATTATTGAGCTCAACCTAGTACACTGGCATCCCACCTTATCCCCCTTTTTTGATGGTTGTTTCTTTTCTGTAAAAATGGGAATACTGCCTCAGATGGCCTCTGAGGTCTTCCAGTTCTGCTGTTATGAGATCCTTGGGAATATCTTAGCTGTCGCAGGGGACTAAAGGGCCTCGCTCTTAGCCCTACACCCCCAGATTGGGGAGAAGGAGTGCACCAGGTGGCAGGAGAGTGGGAGAGCTCCGCCAGGTGAGTACTTTCCTTATGGAGTTGAGCTTGAGGACAGCTGGCAGGAGGCAGCGAGGCAGCCTCCCCCAGACTCCTCCCTCCTGAGTGGTTGCCCACTTCTACCACTTCCTGGGGTGGGAAGGGCAGGGCAGAGGCTAACAGGGCCGGGCAAGGCAGGCTGGCGCTGGGGCAGAGTTTCAGCTTCCCCTTGTTCCCCTGACTCCTTCTCCTTGGTCCTGAAATGGGTCACCCCTGAGCCCGCAGCTGCAGGGGTTCAACCAGTTCTTTGTGCCTCCTGGGCACACAGGTGGTGGGGCACCCAGAGGTGGGGCCTCGGGGGAGTCCGCTGCTGTCCGGCCCAACTTCCGCAAGCTCTTCTGCAACGGAATGAGCCTGGCCAAAAAGGTCAGAGGGTGCAGAGCTCCTCTGTGTGGCCAGGTCTGAGAAATGCCCAGGACACCACCCCTGTCCATAGCTGCGTCTGCCCAATGGACATGAGACCCTAGGCTACCTCCCCAGGGTCTAGAGGCCTAGAATACAGCAGCTTTTTTCATCTTTTAAATTAAACAATTCTGTGGTGGGAAAAGAGAATGTGCATAAAGTCCTTGAGAAAAGGCCAGTTGTTGAATCTACAATCAAGGATAGCTTTTCCCCTTTTCTTTCTATTGGTACTAGGGATTGAGCCAAGGCTTCACAGTGAGCTATAGCTTCATCTGGTTTTGTGTTTTTGGGTTCAAACATAAATTTATTTATTTATTGGGACAGTGTCTCATTATGTAGTTCAGGATGGTCTTAAATTTACCATGTAGCTCAGCCTGGCCTCAAACTTGTGGAAATCTTCCTGCCTCAGCTTCCCAAGTACTGGGGTTAAAGGTATGTGTCTTCATGCCCAGCTCCCTTCTTTCATTAATTAATTGCAGTCTTGGGACTGAACCCAGGGCCTTCAGAATGAGCTGTATCTTCAGCCCTTTTAAAAAAATTTTTGAGCTAAATTGCTCAGGCTGGGCTCAAATTTGTGATCATCCTGTCTCAGCCTCTCATACTTCTGGGATTATTTGTAACACAGCAGAAGCTATTTTTATCCCATTTTTACAGGTGCAGAAACTGAGACATATAGGATTAGGTAACTTGCACAAAAACTTATTACAGTAAGTAATAGAGTCAAGGTATTAACCTGTTTCCTTGAAGGCTGGAGCTTTTTCTGTAAGTCCCTGAGAACCCCACAGATACAAATAAAGAATTTAAATGGAATAGGTCAGTTAAATTACAAAAGCATTCATCAGACTGTTCTCTAAATCCCAAAACACTTCAATAAGGAAATGCACATAATTTTATTTTCTGAAGTTCTTTTTAAAAAATATTTATTTATTTATTTGTTTGTTTGTTTATTTATTTATTTATTTGGCAGAACCAGGGATTGAACTCAGGCCCTTGCACTTGCCCAGGAAGTGCTTATTCTACTGAGCCATCTCCCCGGCCTCTGAAGTTCTTTTTTAATGTCCAATTTTAAGGAGTACATTTTTTTCAAAATTTATTTTATTGAAGAAAATAGCAATGAGACAGTTTCAAGACAAATTAACAGGACAGATTCGATAAATTAATACATTGCAAGCTGTTTTCATAATGCTTTGCTATCATACAAGGTGCATACATGATATACTTACAGACATTATTATAGCAGATGTCTTTAATCAGTGAATTAAGGGAGTATAGCTGTTTACTTATCTTATTTTTTTATATCTGAATTATATCACAGATTCAGTAATTAATACTTTCTACCTTGTTATTTTCTTAGTGGAAGGAATACATTTTTAATCTCACATATATACTCCTGCTCTCTGTAGGAAGACTCACTTCCAAACCTCTCATGGGAGGGGTTAGTTCCAGAAATGATGAATGATTGACTTATTTTCTTATTGGTGTTGAGTAACTAAATTTAGAAAGGAGCCGTGGGCAAGGTGGTTTATAATTTAAGTACAAATTTTATAATTATACATTTGTTCATATATAGTCACACATAATCAAATTTAATCAAATGGACAGCCTCAAAGAGTGTGGTTATTGGATTAGTACGGCAGGGCAGGATGGGGGAGCTTTCTTCTAGCCTCAGCCATCAACGTGATTTATAGATGTTTTATCTCATTAACCTTTAAGTCACAGAGTTAATTAGTGATTCTGGAAACTGTGAAACACACTGAAGAAATCACGTAGCTTTTTAACTTCACCACGCACCAAATTAAACCAGACCTGATTATTCCGAACCATAGAACACATCTTCTGAATGGCTTTGTAGCCTTCATCTCACGTGGCTCCCCGGATGCAAACTCAAACTGGATCTTGATCCTGAGTTTGTCTCCCAGCTGTGTGCCATATTACGTCAAGACTATTTGAGCCGGGTGGGGTGGTGCATACCTGTAATCACAGCACTAAGGAGGCTGAGGCAAGAGGATTGCCACCAATTTAAGTTCATGGCCAGACTGGGCTATACAGCAAGACCATGTCTCAAGAAAAAACAAAAACAAAATAAAACTGCATTTAAATATGTGAAAAGTGTTTGCTTCGTAGAGATAGAAATAAATGGAGATTGGTGTGATTATCTCTGAGTGGCTGAAAACCGGGGACCCTGTGGAGGATGACACCTTGAGAGCAGTGTGCCTGTATTCTGCCTTCTTCAGCACAGAGGTGTTTCTTAGGTGCTGCAGAGCTCAAGACAACTTTTGATTTCCTTTTTCTGCTCTGGGACATAAGGGGTGACAACATTATATGGCAGGGACATGGAGGCACATGGACACAGGCTTTCTTCTCTCCCCAGCTTCTGTAGGAGGATTCAGGGCTGCAGACTCCTACTTCCTGTGGAGAGATTAAAGTGATGGCTAGGATGGAATGGTGGTAGACCTGTAAGAGGCTAAATTGACTATGGCAGCGAGGATGGAGCACTCCTCTCTGAGTTAGGAATGGCTCTGTGTAACTCCAGAGTGGGGTTTAGATCAGGACTTTGGCTACCTCTTCAAGACACTTAGTAATGGCTTACATTAACTTCAGGGCGCTTGGAGTTATTGGAATAGAATACTGCGTGAAGGTGGACTTCCATAGGGAGGAGGAAGGCTCAGATCATTCAAGTCCCATTTCAAATAATTTTCCATGACAGGAAAGCATTTTGGGTAGAAAGATGTAAAATTATGGCACAGTCTTCTGAATTTTCATGGGTTAGAATGGGACTCTGAAACGGAGAGAGCAGAAGGGAGAGGCTTCATGCTGCAGTGCTGCCATCGGGAAGGCTCTTTCGCCACTTATGATCTCAGGGTGAAGCTTAAGTGTCTTTTGGGGTGATTCCACATGAACAGCAAACCCCAGTACTGGAGTCAGAGGGCAGCAAAGTTTAATTTTTTTTCTCGATTCAGTGTGACAATGGACTAGGGTGTTCACATACAGAGGAATTTCCATGTGGCTCTTGCTCTGTGAGTGCCAAACTGCTGTCCTAATGTCTGCTGACACGTCTCCAGCTACGTGACTCAGGCCTGGCTTCATGGACCCTCCACAGGCTCTCCCTCCCTCAGGGGTGCAGGTGTGTCCCCACTCACTCGGAGTGCAGGCCAGGAAGCTTACCACAGTCTACTGGCTATGAGGCCAGGCTCCTGGCTCAGAGGCAGAACAGGGTGGAGCCCAGGCAGGCAGGATTCCAAACCGCAGAAGCTCAAGTTAGGTCATCCTTGTGAACATGACAACTCCATGTCTCTCTTGATCAACAAAAGGAAGCATAGACCCAGTAGAAAGTGGCTTCAAAGGAGGAGAATCTGCATGGCCCTGGCAATTGGACGTTGATATTCCAGAGCCATGGAGAGTCTGCCTTTCTTCTTCACAAGCCAAAAGAAGGTGCTCAGGTACACTTACATGGGTCTATAGTAGGAAAGTAAAATGCAGGGCATTTACATCAGGTGTCCAGGAGCCAGGGAAGATAGTGTCAGGTTTCTTGTCGCCCGTTCACATGCACCCGGCAGCCTGGGAGCTGCAGGTTGAGCAGGGACCATCTTCAGAAGGCCCAGAGGAAGCTAAGGAGACTTACTCAGGATTGTTCCTCCGTGGAACTGAATGTTCTGGGACACTTAAAATGGGGCTGAGGACTAGGTCAAGGAGGAAAGTGAACAATGGAAAATGATAGTGCCTTTGCATATAGTTTTTGTTGGGAAATTTGCCATGGCTGGCATGGTACAGATCCAGCGCTACACAGAGGTAGTCAGATCTTTTTATTTTATTTTATTTTTTTTATTGAAGAACAAATAGAATGAGACAGTTTCAAATCAAATTAGTAAGACAGATTCAATAATTAATACATTGCACATTGTTTTCGTAGTGGCTTTTTGTTGTACAAGGTGCATACATGATACTCAATCTACAAACATTATTAGAGCAGATGCCTCTAATGAATTAAGAGAATGTAGCTGTATACCTTTTTTAAAAAGCTGAATGATAGTACAGTTTCAATAATTAATACTTTTTTTTTTTTTGTCTTTTTGAGACAGGGTCTCACTATGCAGTTCAGGCTGGCCTTAAGCTCACTTTGTAGCTCAGGCTGGTCTCGAACTCACAACAATCCTCCTGCCTCAGCCTCCCGAGTGCTGGGATTACAGGCATGCACCACCATGCCCGGCTTCAATAATTAATACTTTTTACATTGTTATCTTCCTAATGGTTATCCATAGTACAAGGAGCAGACAAGATATCCTGTCCAAACACTATTAGTGCAAATCTTTATTTTCATAGAATTATGCAAAAGTACTGCATATTTATCCTAACTGTACTGTTTATACAAAAACAGAATGGTTCTTCCTTTGTACCCCCCCCCCTTTTTCATTTGGTCCTGTCAAAGATGGTTATTCTATTGTCATTCAATTATTATAGGTGCTTAAATTCAGCAAAACAATCCAACACAGTCCAGCAGTCCACAATAATACTGGGTTATCCGAAGAAGTTGTTGACTAGAGCCACTTACAGCTCAGCTTATTATTATGGCCTTATTTTATATACCTCATTTTTATACTTTTCTGATGGATGGTTAAGACCAAGATAAAGCAAGACCTATATAACAAAAAATGTAACTTTTGTATCTGATGAGGTCAGTCAAGTCCCCTCAGGGTTTATTCTGTAACCCTGTACCTCACTCTGTAGATCCTTTGTCAGTGTCAGCCATGTGGATGAGTCATGGCCATTGCTTGACCAGTTTGCTTTCTCTGAAAGCCTGAGAGAAAGTTTTCTCTCCATGTGACTCTCCTTAGGCACACTATACATTATTGATTGCATTCCTTTGTGGCTCCATAATCTCCTTGATTAAAAAATTTGGGGCATAGCTGAGTTCCATGATGTTACAGTATAGGTTCTCCTATGTCCTGAGTCTTCACTGACCTTGAAAGGCTAGGGCTAAAACATTGGCTGACCTTTCAGCCCTTCCATTTCTCCAATTTTTGATCTGAAAACTTAGATTGTTAACCATCCAGAAGAGAAGCTGATTATTATCCTGCAACATATGCAGTTCAGTTTACCCTAACTATCCCTCTCAATTTTAGTTGTTGTTATACTTTTTTATTTGTATTTCTTCTTTTTATTTCTTATACTAGGGAGAGTATACAATATTTGTACATGTTTGTCTGGTTTATTTCACTTATGAGTATTTGTTCAAGTGGCATCCACTTAAATATAAATGCTTCAAGTTTATCATTCTTTAGAGCTGAGTAATACTCCATTGTATAAAAATACCACATCTTTTTCAACCATTCATGCGACGGGCATCTTGGTTGTTTCCAAGATTTTGCTATCACAAATTGTGCTACTATAAATGTAGGTACATATATATCACTATGATAGGATGTTTTCAGTTCCTCTGGGAAAATTCCCATTAGAGGGATAGTTGGCTTGAATGGGATTTCCAGTCCTAGTTTTTGAGGAGTCTCCACGCTGATCTCCACAATGGTTGTACCAGTCTACATTCCTACCAGCAGTGGAGAAGTGTTCCCTTTTCCCCACAACCTCTCCAACATTTGTTGTTGGTTAATTTCCTTATGATAGCCATTCTTTCTGGGGTGAGATGGTATCTCAGTGTTGTTTTAACTTGCATTTCACAGATGGCTAGTGTTTTGGTGCATTTTTTCATATATTTATTCGCTTCTTTAATTTCATGCTCTGAGAAGTGTGTATTCATCTCAGATGCCCATTTTTGAATTGAGTCTGTACATTTGAGGGCCTGTTATATCTTAGTTCTTTATATATTCTAGAGAGTAGACCTTTGTCTGAGTGCTTATTAGTTAAGATTTTTTTTTGAAATTTGTGTGTTGTCTTTTCACTTTGCTGATAATTTCTTTTGATGTGCAAAAACTTCTCAATAAGAGTTGATTCGAGTTGTTAATTCTTTCAAGTGATTCCCATGAGAATACATGTTTTTCATGAACTCTTTGCCTACCCTTATGTCTTCAGGAGTTCCTCCGACTTTCTCTTCCAGGAGATTGAGTGTTTCTGTTTTAATGTTTAGATCTTTATTCCATTTTGACTTTAACTTAGTGCATGGTGATAGAGCTGGGTCAAGTTTTAGTTTTCGGCATGTAGAAAGCCAGTTTTTCCAGCACCATTTGTTAAAAAGGCTATCTTTCTTCCAGTGAGCTTGTGTAGCCCCTTTGCTGAAGATAAGATGGCTGAGTGTTTTCGTAGATGCTTCTGTGTTAGCAAAGGCTGAGATATAGCTCAGTGGTACACTGATGTGGATTCAACTTCTAGTACAGAAAAAGGTACCTCTTGTCTTCATAGTACTTTTAAAATAATCATTAGGTGTGGTGTGGTGGTGCACACCTGTTATCACAGCACTCAGGAGGCTGAGTCAGGAGGATCACTGTGAGATCAAGGCCAACCTGGGCTATGTACTGAGACCCTGGCTCAAACAAAGAACTAAAAAAAAAAAAAAAATCATTAGGAACAAGAGGAAAGAAGGCCTGATATTTTGAAGAATTTGTCAGAAATCTGTCCAATTTGTTTCTAGAGCATAATGAAAATGGATACATTGTGGCTCAAATGCTAGCATCTACTGTTGGGATGAACCATGAAATTCTAGATAAGCCACCTCTCAGGAAGAAGATAGAAACTCTTATTTATTTATTTTTAAAAAATCTTTTACTTATTTGTTTATTTGGAACAGGGTCTCACTATGCAGCTCAGACTCATAGTGATCCTCCTGTCACAGCTTCCCCAGCACTAGAATTACAGGTGTGTCCTATTTCAGTGGCCAGCACACCTGAGGTTCTGGGACTGGCACTCCAGGGATTGAACCCAGGTTCTTACACTTGCTAGGCAGGTGCTTAATCCCCTGGGCTATCTCTCTAGCTCCAGAAACTCTTATTTAGACTGGCATCCCGAAGGTCTAGCAATAAGGATCTTTTCAAATATGAGCTATTGATCCTCTTCTCGAAGGTTGGTTAGTAACAAATATTATTTGTATTCTGTAGGATTTAGCATTTGTCCAACCAGCTCATATTGCTGGGAATTTGGACTTAACCCTCGAGAGCCATACTAGTTGCCTCTCTCTCTCTCTCTCTCTCTCTCTCTCTCTCTCTCTCTCTCTCTCTCTCTCTCTCAGGAATTGTACTCAGGAGCTTGCAGTTGCCAAGCAGGTGCCACTAAGCTGTCTCCCCAGCTTACTAGTTGCCTTTGACCCTGGGAAATACACTGACATGTGTTTGGAACACAGGAAAGGCAAGAGTGCAGTGCTGGAGTCCATGCTGAGGGGATTACAGTCTATGATGCTATAAGCATGTTTGAGGCTCCATTACGAGTCATCCCTGCAGACCAGATGAGTTATTCATAGGCAGGGACTTCTCCGGCTGTCTACTTCCCCCCTGGTTGGCTCAGCTGCGGGCTTATAGCAGATCTGCCTCAGAAGCTGCTTTATCTTCTCAGCTACCGTTCCATGTCTTCTCAAATGAGACAGTGTCACGTGCTCTTCTGGCACATGGCCATGGATTCTAATTTGTGCTGGCTTCAGGATCAGTTTTGTTCTGGATGGGAGGCTGGAAAGACCTTTGCCCTAGCAAAGCAGTTAGCATTGAGACGTGGTGGTGGCTGGCCTCACCCTGGCCTCACACTCTGGCTCTAGAAACCTGGCCTTTTCCTGTTTAGGTTTTTGCCGTGCTGGGATGGAACCCAGGGCCTTACATGGGCTAGACAAGCGGTCTACCACGGGACTACACCCACATTTCTTTTTAAAATTTTATTTTGAGATATGCTCTAGCTAAGTTGCCTAGGACAGCTTGAAATTTAGAACTGTCCTCCCTCAGCTTCCTGCGACTTATAGGCATGATTGTGTATGTGTGTGTGTGTGTGTGTGTGTGTGAGAGAGAGAGAGAGAGAGAGAGAGAGAGAGAGAGAGAGAGAGAGAGAGAGAGAGAGAAAGAGTCTGAGGTTGGCCTCAAATTTGTGATCTTCCTGCCCCAGCCTCCCATTGTTGGCATTATAGACATATACCAGCAAGCCCAGCTCTGACCGAAACTGGACTCTAGTTTGCTCATTTATTTGACAAATATTTATTGAACACCTATCATGCACCAGGCACTGAATTAGGCCTGCACATTTATCAGTAACTAAAACAGACGGAGATCCCTGCTCTTTAATTTCTACTTCATATTATGGCACCAAGGCTTCGTTCTCCCATTCCCAAGTTTTCACTTGTGCCATCTGATGGGTAGGTCAGTTCTTTCAGAACAACGTTTACACATTAATGGACTTTCGTATCATCTGGAGAAGCTTGTCGTGACACAGTTTCAGAGGAGCAGGACCCGCTCCTGCATTCCTAACCAGCTCCCAAACGCTGACTCTGCTGGGGATGCTGCCTGGATTACACCTTGACAGCTTTCCCAACTCTTCAGGGCAGGTGCGGATGCGCAGGAAAGGTGCTGCCTGTGGTCTGCCATGCAGCCTTCTAGAAGGCATTTCAACTTCCTGTCTTTGGTCTTCTGTCTTTGCAGCGTTCTGGGAGTGTGAGTGTCTGTGCTTCTGGCTTCACGCTCTCCTCATGCTTTCAAGTTGGCCACTTTCTCTTCTCCCTCCCCAGATAAGTGCTGCCCATCATGCAAAGGGAATGAAACGGACATGCTGGAATTTACAGTGTGTGGCAGTGATCTCAACTCGAAGTCCATGAATCTCTAGCTTAGTATTTTTCGATGTTGGCTGTGCATTTGAATCATCCAGGACATTTATAGAGTTCCATGGGGGTAGAGAATAGAGCTCAGTGGGAGGATGCTTGTCTGGCATGCTCGCAGCTGGGAACTACAGAAATAAACAAGCAAGCTTGATGTCCACAAGTCACCTCTATCAGGGCTGGCAAGATAGCTCAGTGGACTAAACACCTGCTTAGGCAAGCACAGGGGCCAGGGTTCAAACCCCAGTACCACATGCAATGTTGACTCTGCCCCCCTAGCCTGCTGAGCCAGCCATCGAGACCTGGCGTGGTGGCATTCGCCTGTAATCCCGGCACTGGGGAGGCCCAAATAATAAGTTACATCTAACACTGGCTACTAACAATGTGTTAAGTGTCAGTAACAGCTGGATGCAACATGAACTAAGGCAGCTAGAAAGCTGATGCTTGATATGTTACTTCTTTTTAACCCTTATGAATTTGTGTGTGTGTTTGGTACCGGGGATTGAACTCAGGACAAGTCAGGCACTTATGCCACTGAGCTATCTCCCTAGTCCTGTTACTTCTTTTTAAAAGCAAGCTTAAAGCCAGGCCTGGGGTGTACATTTGTAATCCTAGCATTTGAGAGGCTGAAGAAGGAAGATTTCCACCAGTTCAAGGCCAGCCTAAACTATATAGCATGACCCTCTTCAATCCCCCCTCCAAAAAAAAACAAGCTTACAAACAATTTTATGAACCATGAAACTATTACAATACACAAATGCTTATCATTTCCATGTAAATATGAACACTTATTAATATTTTGACATTTGTATGGTATTTCTCCGTGTAGATTCATTCATTTGCCAGATATTTCATAGATGTGGCAGGCACTGTTCTAGGCACTGAGGATGCAGCAATAAGGGGATAAGACAAAGTTCCTAGCCTCAAATTATGGTCTGATGGACAAAGATGACAGAGAAACAAAAAAGTACACAAATACAGTGGAATGCTCATAAGGGCCATTTAAGGAAAGTACAAAGCAAAGTTAAGTAGAATAGGGAGCTGGAACTCAAGGCCTGTTCCTTTACCAAGGGCGGCCAGGGAAGTCCTCACTGGCCACCCGAATGAGGTAACATTTGAGTGGCAGGACTTACTGATAGGTGTGAGGAAGCCTGTTTTTGATTTGAGTGACTCTTGCCACGTACTAAGGTGCGAGTAGCTGGGGACTGGAGGGCACAGGTGTGATGTGCTCTCAGCTTCACATCGCAGCAACTGAGGACCAGGGTTACAGACGCCGTGCCTTTCTATGAGTCTGCCCGCAAGCTCTTGCCTTCTCTCTGCAGAAACACTTTGAGGGTCCCAGTGACCTCCAGGCTGCCGAGTCCCATCTCACACCTGCTATTTTACTTGCCATCCGCCAGCCCCATTTTACACAGTCCTGCTGCTTCCTCGTGGAATGTGATCTTCTTCTGGTGTCCAGGGGTGACATGTGCCTATAATTCCAGCATTTGGGAGGCTGAAGCCAGAAGATGATAAATTGGAGTCCCACCAGGTGATTTAGTAAGACTCTATCTCAGAATTTTAAAAAAGTGCTTGGGTATAGCTCAGTAGTAGTAGAGTGCCCCTGGGTCTGAGATCTGGTACCTACCTCTGTGCCCTGGAGATACAGACTCTTTGAACCCATTAATTTAGACTCATGACTAGGTATGAGATTGTGGTTTTGACGTGTCATTCCCCTCCCCACAAAAAGGAACCAGAACATCTTAGAGAAATAGCTGATTTGAGGTTTGGGCTAGCGGAAGTACAAGGTTAACCTAAAATAGCTTGTGACTGGAAGTAACAAAGAGCCCATGTCACAAGTACACTAGACCAAACAGAAAGGGCTCATCACGAACAAACTGGGGAAAATCTGAGCATCAGAAGAGCAATGACTATGGATGACTAGAAAATAATGATTATTGGCAAAGGTGAACAATTATTTTACTGTCTTTTTAGGAAGAATTAACTTTTTTTTTTTTTTTTTTTTTTTGTCTTTTTTGAGACAGGGTCTCGCTATGCAGTTCAGGCTGGCCTTAAGCTCACTTTGTAGCTCAGGCTGGTCTTGAACTCACAACAATCCTCCTGCCTCAGCCTCCCGAGTGCTGGGATTAAAGGCATGTGCCACCACGCCCGGCTTAAAAACTCATTCATGCTTTTTTTTTTTTTTGGCAGAACTGGGGATTGAACTCAGGTCCTTGCACTTGCCAGGGAAGCCTTATTCCACTGAGCCAACTCTCCAGCCCCTTAGAATTAACTTTTTTTTTTTTTTTTTGAGATAGCCTCTAATGTAGTTCAGACTGGCCTTAAACTCACTATCTAGCTAGTCTGTCCTTAAACCTTCTGGACCCTTCTATCTGACCTCCTGAACGCTGGGATTACAGGCCTGCCCTACCACACCCAGTTTGGAAAGCTTTTCTTTATATAAGAAAGTCAACTAATAAAGAAGCTAAGATAGAATTTAGAAAGTCAAGGCTGGGTGTGGGCAGAAGGGTCATTTTGAGTTCGAGACCAGCCTGGGCTACAAAGCGAGCTCAAGGTCAGCCTGAACTGAATAGCGAGAGGCTGTCTCAAAAATAGACCCCTCCCTCCCAAGAAAAAGAAAAGAAAAAGAAACTAGAAAGTCACCATTGCCAACCCCAAATGTAATTACTGAGCAGAGACAGGATCAGAGAATGGGTGCTAAAACCATTAAGTGAAATTTTGTTGTGGAACAGGATATTCTCACGTGCCAAAGTTTCCAGAGAAAGTTGCAAAGTGGGGGGAAAGTGTACCTTTATAAAGGAGAGATCTATAGCTTACCCAACTTAGCACCAGCAGTGGCACAAGAAATTCTCTTTAAAAAAGTTTAAAATGGAGTCAACTAAAGTCTAGGTCTATTTTTTTAATTTACAAGAAATACAGGGGCTACAAGTACAAGTCAAATGGTATAACAAGAAAACAATCAGATAAATTCAAAATCTGAGGCACTCAAAAAGAAACTAGGTTAGTTTTTTTTCTAACATTTAGTGTCACAAAGAAAAATAAATGAGGGATTTTGTTTTAGATTAGAAAGAGGTTAAAAATTCATGAGGACAATATGACAATTAAGGATAATATATGAACTTTGCATACTTTTTGAAGAAAGTAGCTATAATAGATAGTTTGAATGTTGACTAGATATTAGGAAGCTACTCTTTGTTTGATTTTGAGACAGGGTCTGTGTAAGCCAGGCTATCCATGATCTTGCAATCCTTCCACTTCAGCCTTCCAAGTGCTGGGATTACAGGCAAGGAAACCACTGTTGATTTTTTTTTCTTTTTAAGGAATAATACCGTTTTAGTTATGACCTTATACCTGAGAGGTGCATGCCAATGTATTTCATGGTGAAAGGTTGATGGTGTTTGTAATATAGTTTCATACTACTCAGTGAGAGAATCCTCTTGAATTTTAATTCTTTCTTTTTTTTTTTTAGGAACTGGGGATTGAATTCAGGCCCTTGCGCTTGCCAGGCAAGTGCTTATTCTACTGAGCTATCTCCCCAGCCCCCTACTAATCATTTTTGAAATTGTCTCATTGTTATTTGTTTCTCAATGAAAGTATTTTAAAAAATCATCATGTTAAAAAAAAATAGAAAATTAGGATTGGAGACACCATAAAAACTCTGGGTGAAACTTGGATTTTTAAAAAGATCATAGGTGATTTTCATGCAGAATCAGGGATAAGAACCATTGACCTAATATGTCCATATTGAGAACAAATTTGCATCATAAAATGTTAAAAGTAACTTTCTTAGGGATACAGTCTATAATTCATGCTCTTTGACTTTTGGATATATATATATATATATATATATATATATATATATATATATATATATTCCTCCAAAGGAATTTATCAGATAAGAAGCCTTATTCTTTGAACACATGAAACTTTTCTCCCCAGAAGATGAACTGCACAAGAAAAGTGTGATAGACAAGGAAGGATTTTGGTACCATCAGGAACTCAGTTGTTTTATTGGAAATGAGTATGAAGAATTCTTAGGGAGAGGAAAAGAACTGATAGATTCTGAAGGGGAAAACTAAAATTTTAAGTAAAAGCCTGCCCAGGCTGCCTGCCAAGACCAAGCAGACATGTCTGGCAGGCCTGATAAGAGAACATGTCTCTCTTTGTGTAAACTAGTCTTTGCTGCCTTTGCAGTTGATGGTCTTGTCACTTCAAATACAACAGGACACTTCTACCTTTGTGGAACTCACACCTGCTTAAGGGCCTTGTACTGTAACTGAGATATGTAAACTCCTTCAGCAACCCGTGATTTCACTACGCCTTCCAATCATATGCCAAATCTGCTTATGTACCTCCCTGCTCACTTTCTCTTTAAAAAGTTCTGACACCCCACGGGGCACAGCTCTGACTCTTTTGGAGCAATGCTAGTTGGAAGCCCACTGGTGTAATAAACTGCCTCCTAAACCTCCGTGCTGCTTCTTTCCATGTTTGGTCTGTTTTCTGCAACAGTTCTAAGGGCGAAGGCAGTCCTAAATTAAAAAAATTTAATTGTATTATAGAGCTATATTTTCTTTTCTTTTTTTATGCAGTGCTAGGGCTCAGCCAAGAACCTTTTGCATACTAGGCAAGTCTTCTACTACTGGGCTACAATCCCTGCCTCTGAATTTTCTTTTTTCTTTCTTTCTTTTTTTTTGTAGTACTGGGAATTGAACTCAGGAACTCACGCTTGCCAGGCAGGTGCTTGAGTCACTGAGCTATATCCCCAGCCACTGAATTTTCTAAATAATTTTTTTGCTTTCAGGTAAAGTAATCTATGAGATAGAATTTTGCCAGCATGGTGGTGCACATAGTGGCTACATAGTGAGTTCAGGGCCAGCCTCAACTATAGTGAGACCCTGTCTCAAAAAACAAAACTAAAAAAGAATTGTATGTTCTGTCTGCAAAATACACAGATTAAAAAAAAATACACAGATTAAAAGAACAGAGTAGATGAAACAAACCCAAAGTCCTGATTATTTGTTGGGAAATTAGGTTATAGAGGAGTTCTCTGATGTTGGAGCAGTAGCAGTCCAAGGTTCCTTGCAGAGATATGAAGAATTAGTGATAGTATAGTGGGAATAGTGGAAGGTTCTTTTTTTTTTTTTTTTTTTTTTTTTTTGCAGAACTGGGGATTGAACTCTGGGCGTTGTGCTTGCCAGGCAAGCGCTTACTCTACTGAGCCATCTCCCTGGCCCCCAGGGAGGTTCTAATGTCTTGTGAGAAACACATTATTATTTAGAGTCAGCAAGACCTGGTTTAAATCCTGATGCTGCCGTTCACTAGTTGCGTGCCATTAGGCAAATTATGTGTGTGGTGCCAATCACAGTAATTCAGCTCCTATTTTCGCTCACTGCCACGGAAGGTGTGTTTGAATGCAGCAGTTAAGGAGACACAGTAGATAGTTAAGGTAGGGTGCCTTTTTTTTTTTTTATTTTTTATTTTTATTTATTTTTTTTTTTTTTTTTTTTTTTTTTTTTTTTTTTTTTTTTTTTTTTTTTTT
>PVKA01044892.1:0-15861 GCA_004027165.1 Ctenomys sociabilis
TTGCGGAACCCGGGATTGAACTCAGACCCTTGTGCTTGCCAGGGAAGTGCTTATTCCACTGAGCCATCACCCCAGCCCATAAGGTTTCTTCAGTTGTTTCTTTGATTTTTTTTTTTTTGTTGTTGTTTGGCAGAACCAGGGATTGAACTCAGGCTCTTGTGCTTGCCAGGGAACTGCTTATTCCACTGAGCCATCTCCCCAGCCCTGAAAGATACATTATTTATTCTCTTAAGCCTTGGCTTCCCTTTCTGTAAAATGGGCACAATATTTGTTTCAAGGTATAGAGATAATGTGTATGAAATTCTTCACCTTGTAATTGTAATGATTATTAGCTATGATTAGTTCTTCTTTAGTATTTTCTTTTGATTCAAAACTCCAGGAAAGAGATGAATGATTTTTCTCTCAATGTGACTAGAAATTACTATGCTTACTTGACAGAAATGAGATAACTGACCTTGTGTTTATATCTGTTCGGGATGGACTGGTCCAGGTAGGAAGGGCAGTTAGGTGATTGGTCAGAAAATAAAAAAAACTGGAATTTATGAGCAGGAAAAATTCACAACCTTTAGTGTCAGTTCCTTTTGTGGAGTATTGGATTGCACCAAGAGACTCCATGAAAGCATTTCCATGAAGTAGATGTCAATATTAAGTCAAAATCTTGTCTTCAGTGTGAAAAGGTGATTATGGTAGAGAAAAGATTGTAGATACTGTCTAGACTGCACACCACTCATTCTGCATAAAGTTCATCTAGCTCTCTGGTCTTTGATGGCTCAATAGGTTGAGCAATATGAAATTTAGGATATATAATTTTTTTTAGTCCTTGTATTTTTGCGATTATTTTGTTTTGGGTAAACATGGGACTAGAAATAAGAAGGCAGTAGAAGCCACAGGGATATTTAGATAAAATTATTGTTGTCACACTTGGCCAGGTAGTTTTCGTGTTTTTTAAATGGTGTAAGTATGTTTGGAGCACAGGAATTCCTCTGGTGTTTCCTGAGAATTTTTGCATAATTTAAGTCCCTTTATTTACTTGATTCTAATTCTAAGTAAATTGATCTTCGTAATAAAAGGTGGGTGACCAGAACACTGTTCTTCAGAATGCTATAGCTGAATGCTGTAGAATGTTCTTGAGAATGCTATAGCTTCTTTCCTTAGTAACTCATCAGTGTTCTCATTTTACTTAATCCTTAATGGAAAAACACTTATCTAGGGCAGGATTAACAGTTTCAACAGTACTTAACAAATCATGATGGATTGAAGAGGAATGTTATTATTACCAGGCTAGGGTGTAGGTTGTGGCTCTTCTGTTAATTTTTTAAAAAGCCTTTGTTTGATTAATGTCAACTTTTAGTTCACACAGACTTGGACATAGAAGGAACTGTTAACCCTGTGGTTGAAAACGGAGCTCTGAAATGGCTTAGTAAAAGCATCGAACATTTTGTTAAGTGTTATCTTTCCAATACAAATAAATGAATATAATACTTTAAAAATTGCTTTATAATTATATAGATTAGAAAACTCCTGTCAAGCCTGGGCGTGTAGTGAAATAGCAGAGCACTTACACATAGTAAAAAGCACTTGAAAACCTACCTAGCTAGGCTTCATAGTTTTTATTTTGGAGAGTGTGGATTATTGTTTAGTTGAGATGGACATTCATAGGGCTTGCCAAATAGTTCAATGGATTAAAGCTCCTGCAAGCAGACAGGAGTTGGGGATTCAATTCCTGGGCCTGCTGTGCAGGCTGTTCCCTTAGGGCACACTGAGACAGTGATTGAGACTGGGCGTAGTGGTGTGCACGTGTAATCCAAGCTCTTGGAGGCTATAAACAGGAGAATCACTAGGAGTCCAAACTAGTAGTGAGACTATGAACACCCTGTAAGCCCTTCCCTAAAATACAGGAAAAAAAAAAGAGATGGATATTCACTTACATGAACAAAGCAGAAAGCTCAGTATTCCTTTAAAGCGTTGCTATCAAAATATTTCAGTATTTGATGATGGGGGTTAAGACCACTCTGAACACAAGCAATGCTGTGAATTGTTGGTTGTTCAAAGCATAGATTTGTTTTACTTTTGAATAGGGGAAGGTTGGTAAGCGGCAAGCTCAATGTGTTTTCTTGAGGGAATTCTGTCTGCAGGTTCCTCTTGCTCTGAGGTTGACACACCTGACATGGCCTCATCTCCCTACCACTGACTGCACCCCAGCTTCCTGAGTAATATATATATATATATATACATGGTACAGGGTCTCACTACACAGTTCCAACTCTTAGTGATCCTTCTGTTTTCAACTTCCCCAGTGCTGGGATTACTAGCGTGTTCCATCACACAGGGAGTCAGTGGCTGGCTGGGACAGGCCTGGAGCAGCATGTGGTACCAGTGATCAAACCTGAGTCGGATTTTTCTTTCCTTGCTATTTTTCATGGAATGCTCCTGAAAAATAAATTATCTCTGCAGAACTTCTTAGAACAGGTTTTCCTGTCCCTGTGGCATTGAAAGAGATTAGATGGGTGTGTATTTTCTCCCCTCCCGAAATAAGATATTCCTTGCTGAGGCCTGTGAGTCAGGAAGCTCTTACAAAGCTGTAGGTGTTGTATCCAGCTCAGGGTAAAATGAGATACTTCACTTGGGCAATGAAACAGAAAAAGGAAAGAAGTGGTGACTTAAAAATGCTAGGATTTGCATTTCTGTATGCTTGTATAAGTTTGATGGTTTCTATATTGTATTTTCAGAGAACCTAGGAAGTGTTTGCATCTTTTAAGCTTGTTTCAGCTCTATTATGATAAGTGGCGCTAGACTAATTTCCCCTTTTAGACCTGACCTCTGTGAATCATTTGGTATGACACCTCTCACCATCAAAGGAGCTAAGAAACAAGTCTGATTTAGTACCTGTGAACCCAAGAAATCTACATTATATAAAATATTGCTTAACTGATGGGTTGGCTGGAAATCCTGGAATGAAATTCTTTTCTTCATCACTAGTGAGGCTCTTTATTTCAATTTCTATGCATTCTGGAAGGTTTTAATTTTTGTTTTCTGATTTCTGATTCATGTTTTATACTAAATAATGTGTTGATCAGTGTTGTTGTTTTAGCATAGAGATGCTCAGCTTATTGCTAAATTAGTGAGGCCCATTTCAGTAACTGCATATAAAATCCTGGACATCAGCTTTCGGTTATCCATAAAGGTTTATTTGGTTGCCCTTTAAAGTTTGCTTAGAAAGCAGGGGTAGTAGGGTGAACAAGAATCCTTACCACAGAATTTCAAGTATCTTTCTTGGAAATGAAGCAAGGGGCAATTTATTTATTGGCTATGAGCTGTAAAGCTTTTCAGTTGGTGTTAACATGGCTCAACATTCCCAGAGGTGATTCACTCCAGGTTTTTTTGACTACGGGAGATTCTCTCTGCCAAAGCTGAGTGACCTGCTCTCTGGTTCAATTAGAGGGTGGAGTTCTGGCCTTCTCCTACTTTGTGGACTGTGCCTCTTGCTGCTTTGCTGGGAAATGATGAAGAAAAATTCCAATAGAGTTACTGTGGGGCAGTCATGATGGCTGTTATTCAGTATGGCTGCAGTCATGTCAAGCTCTATCCATAGATTTGCTGCAGGGAGCATGGGATCTGTTTTAAGGAGTATTTCTGAATAATCAAACTGAGATTTCCCCAAAAAGCTTAGTTCATCTGCATTTTTTGTTGTCAATTGGCTGATACCTGTATTTTTTATAAATCAGATGTCTTATAAATGTTGAATATTCTGTAACTTGTGTATGTATGTATGTATGAGGTATGAAAAGAGATGTGGCAAAAGTTTAAATTAAAAATAAAATCTGTTCTAATAAACCATACATTGCCGTGAATCCCCCTCAAAGTCCATTTCCTCACTCACTTTGAACCCACTTAGCCCATCATGCTCGCCACTACCTCAGGCAGTTCTGGAATCTTCTCTCACGGGTGCTTTTAGGTGTTCTGTTGGGGTTACCATGATGTCCTGAATTGATTCCAAACATTTATCTTTTGGGGAAGAGCTGGAGGTGGAACAGTGCCACAGTCAGGGAATAAGGTGGACGAGACACACTGCCATGTTTTTATTTGATAGAAATTGCTGTGAACAGAAGTACAAACTGTCCAGGAAAGTGGCAAGAACAGTGAGATTCATGTGCCAGAGTGAGGGAGTATCTTGGGGGAGGGGCAGTTCCTGGCAATGTGCCTTTTATTGTAATAAAATTTAAAAAAATGTAAGCATTCACTGTAGCTTTTCTTCATACTGTGTGTATTCCTGCATGGTAAAGCTTTTGTGGTTACCATCGTATGTGGTAAAAATCACTCACACGCCATAAATTATTAGGTATTTCTGTTTACATGGAAGTAGTTGCCACAAAGCATGGTGCTGACTTCCAGAAAATCCTGACCTCGTGAAGATAAATCTTCCTATTAGAATATTGTTGTCCTCTGGTGTAGGCAGTTTGTGTTCCAGAAATAGAAATTCTGTAGCAAGAACACTGGCTTAATTTTGTTCGATAATTGGTCATAGAAAATTTAATTTCCAAAAGGCATTGGTAAAGTGAGCTGTGCCAGTTTTTATACTCATGTGCTAATTTTACCCCCACATTTCCCTTTCGGGAAAGGACAGTAAGATTGTGGGTTCTTTGCAAGTAGCTGACTATGCTCTAACTGCTTCTGGGACCGACACGCTGTTATCCCACAGGCATTGGGATTCTTCTGGGTGGTATCCAGGGATGTCTAATGTCTTCTAATTACTGCAATGGTGGCTAATGAACATCAAAAACATATGTGTGCAAATACTTTTCAAAGTTGGAACGTAGAGTCCTCATTTGTCTTTTTAAAATTGAGTGTGTGGACCGGGAAGGGTCCCTCATTAATTACTGGGCCTGACATTTCTAGGACTAACCGAGGAAGATTCACGTGGCTGTGAATCTCTTGTCCCTGTGCCGCAGTGGCAAGCCTGTGCTTTACGGCATGAAGGATTGTGTCCAGTAGGGTCACCTCCATTCCCGGCACCAGTATTTTCTGCCTCTATGAACTTGCTGATGCAGCATTTGTATAATTAAAAAAAATGGACCTCTGCTCCTCTTTAAAGTGCTTTAAATTTAGACAAATTTATGTTTTATCAAAAGGTTAATCCTTACAAATTATTGTAAATTATTTCTGGATGGTGTGCTACAGGTATGGTTGAATTAATTCTGTAGGAGGCAGAACCGAATCTGTATTATAAGAAAGATGTGCTATATTTTCTGTGCTGAAGGTAGAACTGGAGGACTGGGCGGGGGAGGTGACCGAGGCCTCAGTCCTCCTGCTTGGATAACTGATGATCTGAAAAGGTGAAACTAGAGCTTCACATGCCTCATCCCAGTGCTCTGCTTCCTTGTGTAATCCTTTTTCTTCTCTGTCTTTGTGACCCTTCCCTCCTGTGTGCTTTTTCATTTTTTTTCCTTCTTCTTTTTTGGTGGGAATGTGTACCTTCTATTCATTTATCTTCTAGAAAGACGTATGGCAGGCACTTCTCACAGCGATTGCTCTGAGAAGCAAGTGCACTTTTCCATTTATTTCCTCCCGCGGTCACACAGGGGCAGAAAGAGGATGAAACGAAAGCAAGAGGGGAACGTACAAAGAACCATGCGCTGGGTGGCATGGAGAGTCACAATGTTCTCCTGCATACTCCAGGGTGGCTTTTGAAGACCACCTAGAAAGGAGCTATTCCCTTTGTGTGCACACGGCTTTACTCTCTCATCTCATTGTCTTTCCTCTGTGTTAGTCTTGTCCAAATTTCCACTTCTTATAAAGGAACTTGTCATAGAGGATTGTGGCATTATGATGGTCCTATTTTCACTTAATTGCCTCCTTAAAGCAATGCTAAATTCAGGCATATTGCAAGGTACTGGGAGTTAGACCTTTGAGATGCGCATTTCATGGCACTTAGTGGTTCCACTTGGCCCTTGATAGCACCCATACCTCTTGTTTAACATCCTTTAGCAGTTATTTGAAGTATCTAAGAAGTCAGCATTTTCATTGTTTTAATGATGTTTCTTTTAGACTGGTCTTTGCTAACCATGTGGAAATTGCTAATACATTTTCTTAAAAAAAAATTAGAGTTCCATAATAGCACGTATCAGTGAGTAAAGTATGGTGGTGCTGTGTCTTGCTATTCGGTAGTCTTTTTTGTTTCCAGCGTGGGGACCAAACCCAGGCTGCCCACTGAGCGGCAGGTGTGCAGTTGAGCTACATGCCCAGTCCACGTCTGGTGGTCTTCATTGGTCCAAGATTGAACAGACTAGGAAGTTAAAGTAGGAAAAGAAGATAACTTGGAATCGGAGGTGTTGGTGAGTCTTCGTGAGGTGTATGTTCTGAGAATTGGCTAGATCTGCTTTGCCAGATAGTTTTCACGCTGGCAGAGTAATCTCCTTGCTTTTAAAGCACAATGGCCGAGTTTAGAATTTACAGGAGGAAAATGATGTGTGACAATATAATCTCTTGGATGTATTTTTTTCATAAATTCTCTATTACTTATGAATTACATAAAGAAGAACACACTAGTTATGAGAACACACTGATATTAAGAGCAGCACTGAATGAATTCTCACAGGTGTACTCTTTAGATCACAGATGAGTGTAGTTGGATGTAACTCTAAGGGGTTTAGGCTGAAGGACTGCCAATTTGAGGTCAGCCTGGGAAATGTCACCAAGCAAGACTCTGTTTGCAAATGAAAAATAAAAAAGAGAAGGGCGTATGGGTATGTAGCTCTGTGAAGTCTCTGGGTCCCATCCCAGTACTATAGAAAGGAACGAAACAAAAAACAACACGAAGAAAAACTGCACAATGTGGATCACTCCTCTTCTGGCCCTCTGAGCTGCTGTTCCTTCCAAGGGTAGTTCCTGTGGAGACTTTATCAGCATCCACAGACATTTTGTATGTACTGTTTTCCATTTATCCGCTGTTTTCTTTGTTGTCTGCTTTTATTCAGCATTTCGTTTGTGTGATTCAACTGCTTTGCTCAGTGTAGGGTTTCTCATTGCTTAATGGTACTGATTTATTTGAATGGCTTCCACTGTGTTTATCCATTCTCTATCGGTGGACATTTATTTCCGGTCTTTTGATTGTTAGGAATAGTACTGGTAGGGTCTGCCAAATAGCTCAACAGATTAAAGCGCCTGCAAGCAGGCACAGGGGCTGGGGTTGCATCCCCGGTCCTGTCCTGTGGACCACCCCGTCGCCAGGGCGCGTTGAGATGGCAACTGAGACTAGGTGTGATGGTACACGCATGCAATCCCAGCTCTAGGGAGACTGTAAACAGGAGGATCACTACAAGTCTCATCTAGTAGTGAGACCCTGAACATCCTGTAGACCCTTCCCTAAAATACAAAAAAAAAAAAAAAAAAAAAAAAAAAGGAATAGTACCAGTAAGAGCACATTCTTTTGTCCTTAATGTAAACATATTTAATTCACAAGTAGAAAATGTGTATTTGAGGTGTGTGGCCTGATGATTTGGTGTATTACATGTCATGTGAGGACTATAAACACTCTTGTGCTCTTGTTGAACATAGGTGTGCATTCCTACTGTGGCGTGGAGGGGCTGGGACCTTCGATCAGTGCTGCCAAATGGGCTTTCCAGTGTCTGCACCAGTGTAAACTCCCGCCAGTAATGTGTAAGAGTTCCATGTGTTACTCCAGCTTTGCTGTAGTATCAATTTTTAAATTTTAGCCATTTTCTTGGATGAGCAGCGGAATCTCATTGTGGTTGTTTTGTATCTGCATGTACAGAAATGAATTTGAGTGTCTTCTCATCTATTTTTATCATTCATATATTCTAATCTGTGAGGCTCTTTAAAGTAATCATGGCCATCTGCTTATTCCTGACATTTCCCAAACTCTTGTAAGAATTAAGTGTATAAATAACGAGTTAATCTTTCTTCAAGTTAATGCTATGCTGAAGACTGGGTTTGCTTTGGACAGCCTAAGATTATATTTCTTAATCTTGTTCACTCTCAGAAGTGCCTGAATTTAGATGTTTAATTTATAGTCACCCTATTTTTAGCCATCATCCATTCTGTAATATTTAATGCCTTTCTATCTGAAATCATTCTTTCATTTATTCTGCCATTGGTAACTTCTTATTCTATATGAGGAAGGAGGATTAAAAACTGGGGATAGAAAGATTACATCAGACATTTCTGTTATTCAGTATCATAGAATAAACAGATCGCC
This sequence comes from Ctenomys sociabilis, assembly GCA_004027165.1. NCBI lineage: Eukaryota > Metazoa > Chordata > Mammalia > Rodentia > Ctenomyidae > Ctenomys > Ctenomys sociabilis. Next base: position 8,216 of record PVKA01044892.1, read on the forward strand.
AGCACACCGGGAGGTTGAGGCATGAGGGTTACAAGGTTGAGCCCAGCTAGGCAACTTAGTGAAACCCTATCTCAAAAACAAAAATAAAAAAGATCTGGGGATGTAACTCAGTGCAAAGCCCTGGGACCAGTCCCCAGTGAAAAAGAAAAAAACAACAACAGATCAACAGTTCAATTACTTGATTTAATCATAGTTGTGTAATCACAATTCTAAATTCCAATGGAACTGTATTGATGTCAGAAAATACCTGTAATAATGAACATGAGTTGGTGTAACAACTCATGTTGTTATACCAACAGCTTCTGCTAACGATTCATAATCCATTTTTATGCTGCTAACTGATACTGACATAGGGCCATACCTCATTTGTCCTGAATCATGTAAAGAATTTGGTATATATGTTCTTCTAGCTTTGCAGAGGCACTTGTTTAAGATACAGCTGTTCTTTGGAATTCTCCAGGAACAGGTTCCAGGATTCCCCTTGGATACCAACAATCCATGGATTCTTAATTCCTTTATATGAAACAGTTTGGTATTTGCATAAAAGTTCACCAGTTTATTTAAATCATCTCTAAATAATAATACCTAACAAAATATAAAGGCTATTCCATTAAGTGTGATCTGGAAACCACATTCTCCAGAGAGTATGAGAAGAAAAAAATGTCAGTACATGTTCAGTACAGATGCAATATTTTTGAAGTGTATTTTTGATTTGTAATTGTTGGAATCTATGGATGTAGAACTTTGAGCTATGGGTAGCCAATTATAGCCCCTGTGGCACTCACTGGTCTCAAGATATTAATCCATGTTACGTATTTATGTTAGGTAGATTCTACTGTAAATAGCTTCCTGAAAGACTTGTCTAGGGCACAAATCTCCAACGTTTGAAGTTTAACAAGAAGGAAATTCATCCCACGTTGAACTTGTCTCGTGTGCTTGAGTTGGGTCCAGCAGTATTAACAAAGTCCACTAATAGTGCTTCTTCCAGCAAGGAATCCTGTCCTGCTTTAATTTAAATGTGCCCTTTTTCACATCTGCCAGGTACTCAGGTGTCACTTACGCCTGCTGTGTGATGGAATCATACGTAGTGCCTTGGAATTTTCTTTCTGCTTGTCAGTCTCCTAGATTAGATTATTATTAGCTCAAAGTTCATAGAGCTGGTCATGATGTCTAACACATTAGCTGTTGTGGTCAGCAAATGTCTTTCAGATGAATGAGAATAAACACATTATGTTAGAACCCCACACGTGTGCACATTCACTCTTGATTTTCACATATGATTACTTTCTTGGGGGAGGCAAAATCAAGGATTGAACTCAGGCCCTGGCACTTGCCAGTCACATGTGATTACTTCTTGAGAAACTGTAGTGTGCTTCGGAGTCTGGACAGATATCTCAAAGGAAATGGATTTTAAATTTGGGATCAAAGGATGATCAGGAATTAACTAGAGGCAGGAGTTGGGTCATGTGAAGGCTCTGTGGGAGGATGGACCTTGGCGCTGGGCCTGCTAGGTTTTGGGAAGGACGACCTGGAGGCAGGCTAGAGCTGAGTTTTTGCAGCCTCTGAGGCTGCTTCACTCTATCTAAGAGTTTCGGTTTGCTTTTGAAGGTTGTTGGGAAGGTGGAGGGGCGCTAGGGCCAGATTTGTGATGATAAGGAATATGCTGTGTTAAGAAGAAGCTTATTCTGCAAGCATAAATAAAAAAAAAGAATCAGATATTTATCCTTATTGTACTATGTGACCTGTCAGAGAAAGAAATATCACAAGAAAGGAAAATTTTCTGTAGAGGTCATCCAGCTGCTATTTGAAAAGCAGTTATAAGATGCCATCAGGTCACAATCCTCAGTGAATTAGGTAATAGTTATCAATAGAAGTTAACATTCAAAGAGAGACCCAAGCAAACAAGATTCACGTAAATGCACAGAAATACCATTGAGTAAATGTATGAAAAAGTCAGATGTAACTCTGACCATACTTCTAGACCTGAATATTTTTAGAAAATGTCAATTCAGGGGCTAGAGAAATAGCTTGGTGGTCTAAGCACCTGCCTACCAAGCACAGGGACCCAGGTTCAATCCCCGGTACCACATGTTTTGCCATGCTGGCCACTGAAACTGGCTATGGTAGTGCATGCCTGTAAGCCCAGCCCTGGGAAAGCTGAGACAGGATCACTAGGAGTCTGAACTGCATAGTGAGACCCTGTACCAAATAAATAAATAAGATTAAAATGGATAAACAAAAAGGAAATGTCAAGTCAGATATGTGCGACCTACATCAAGAAATGCATTCAATAAAATAGAGATTTTGGGAAGCTTTATAGGAAAAATGGAGAAATTTCAAAACAAGAAGTTACGAAGAGGGAGAAATGAGAGTTGGAGGGGACCCTGTCAATTAAAGGAGACTCATAAAAGTGAGTCCTGTTTGGATTGCAATTTGGACATTCTAACAATGCACTTATGGTACAACTTGGATATTTTGAACTGTGGATAGATATTTAATGACATTAAGGGACTATTGTGAATTCTTAAATGCGATAATGTGGCTTAGTTATGTTTAGACAATAACAAGATAGAGTCCATATCTTTTAGAGATACATGCTGAAATATTTATGAATGGAATGATGTGATGTCTCGGATTTACTTCCAAGATGGTGAAAATGATGCTGGACAACAATGGATCAATGGCAGTCCATTGTATTTTCCTTTCTACCTTGGCTTTTGATTGACAATTTCCCCTTCAATGAGTTTTGAGAAGTTATAGGAAAAAAAAAGATCACCATGGGTTGACTGCTCCTCCTCATTCCCTAAATCCTCATTGTATTTCAGGTGGAATTTATCAGCTCCTACACTTTAATGTACTAATATAGTAATGAATTTATTGAAAATAACTCGATATATTAGTGTATTTGATACACTAGAGATAATAACTCTATATATTAGTGTATTTGATACCCAGTAGACTGATTACTTTTTTGAAAAATTGACACATGATAATTGCAGAAACTTTGGATATCTAGGAGAAACTTAATGAAGGCAATTAATAGTCATGATAAGTCTATCACCCAGGAGAAAGATACAGTTAATATTTTGGGATATCCAATCTCATTAGGAATATATCCATATTCAAATGTAATTTTAATCTTCAACTAATTAGATTCTTACTCTTTTAAAAAATCTTTCATGACCATTTCCCCAAGGCATTAGGAATTCTTTTATAAACAATTTTAGTGGCTTATAAAAGAACTTTTATTGTCTTGAAGAATGGCCTAAGTACTATCCATACTATCTTGGTACCACAGTTAATCTTTTATGTCTTCTTTTCACAGGTGAACCTGCCCATTTCTTCTTATTCCTCCTTTTTCAAAGACAGGTAGTAGAATCACACATTGTAGAGATAACAGAGTTAGGCGTACTTTGAAAAGGAAATAAGACTTTAAATGGTCTAATAGCCAGTGAAAAGTTATAGAAGTGAAATTTTGAGGTCTATTTTGTGCTTCTTCCTCTTTTGTTTGCTGGTGTAGGCGCAGTGTGCCATTGTAATTGTTCAGCATCTGGGCTTTGTGTGCTAAATGTTTCAGGATGATTCATAATAAAGCATGACCTCACTGCAAAAGGATCTGGCACCCTTCTGTTTCAGGTGATCTAGCACTTCTGAGGGGGCCAACACATTTTTATTTTGAGGTTTATTTTTATAACAAATGACTCAACTTCAGTATTTTAAACCTAAACCTGGTAGTGTTTTTGTGGAGGTGTTTCATTTTTACTGTTACAAGCAAAGAGTTCACTTAAATCTGAAATGAAATCTGAAACATCATTTGAAACATAATATGCTTGTGGATTATAGGAGAGAATAGGAATCCATGCCACAGTCAACTCAGCTGAGAAACTGCTTGTGGCCAAGTATATGGGATTCTGAACTTTGAATGGTTTGTCTTCGCATATCCAGTGAATGTTTTTTTTTTAAATAATTTTATTGAGAACTAAATAATCATGAGACAGTTTCAAAACCGATTAGTAGGACAGTTTCAATAGTAAATACATTGCATATTGTTGTCTCCAGTGAATCTCTAACAACACTGTGTTCTCAGAAGTAACTCAACTTGCAGAAATAGCTCATGAAGTCATTTTCTATTTAAATGGTTGGCGCTTTTTAGAATAGATACTCTTCAACTAGGACGATATTAATGTATGTCTTTGACAGCAACTGCATTGAGAAGACAGCCTTTGCAAAACACTTTTGTCATCCGTCCAAGTATGGGTCTTTTATGACAGATTGTTGTGTGTCTGAAGGAGCTATTGTGTCAACAATGAGCATCATAATGAGTCTAAAAATCCGACTCAATGGAACAAATGCATTTTAATGGCATGCCTTTTACTTTAAAAGGATGTACCAAAATAGAGAGGGAGTCTGAAAGCAAGGCATTATTTTATAATGAAAGACTAATACATGGGTAGTTCTAGCTAACGCAAGAGTGTAACTGAGAGTGAAAATTGACTTACTGTGGATGAAATCACTCCCATCTGCAAGCCACAGAGGCTCTATGAGCGTTCTCTTGGGTGGCTCTGGAGGGAAATTAAAAGGGGCACAGACACCTCCACGTGGTCTTTCCTGAGCTCAGGAATGAGTGGGGAGTGAGCCGCACTTCCAAGACGGCAGTTTATTCCAGTTTCACAGGGTCACAGTTAGTCTGCTTACTAACATTTCACAGAAATAATTCTGGAGGAGCCTGATTCTTGCAATATTTAAATTTTACTTTTAAGTATGCCCTAAGATTGAGGGGTAAAAGCAGAAGTTTAGACACAGAGGAAAACATCTGATGTGTTTGGGAGAACACTTCAGCCGTATATTTTTGGATCAGATACCCAACTTTTTAATATTAAAAGTAGAAATTATGTAATAACTGTGCCTGGTACTGCCACCACTGCACTTCTGGAATGGTTATTTAGGAAATGTATGTGGTTTGCTTTACTTTTAGGAGAACTTGTAGTTTGTGGAAATACAGTGTAGTACATCTACCATGTTTATTAGGACACCATCCCATGGTTTTGGAAACATTTATGTATCTATATCTATGTATCTATGTATGTATGTCTGTATCCTGTCTGTCTAGCTATGTACACTTCCATATTGAAAAAAGTAGTCATTATGTGAACCTGGGGATTTTTTAAAACTGTTTTGCTGATGGTCTATGTAATCCATCTATCTATCTATCTATCTATCTATCTATCTATCTATCTATCTATCATCTATCTAATTACATCTAATGACTCAGGACAACAACAGCTCTATTCCATCAAAGCCTTCTGAGGAGCTGGTCTTTTTTGACAAGATGGAAAAGAGGAGACCACAGGAAGGCTTGTGACCACTCTGCTGACACCTAAGGCATTTTAGCGTCTGGGCGGGGCTTCCTGCATTCCTCACATTGCAATCCAAGTCTCTGGCCATCTCCTTTTCCATGGCATGCTGGCTGCACTGATGTTCAGGGTGATGTCTTGATTGCTCTGCGAATGCACATGGCAGCTCTTGTTTCCTTCTCCGGATACCTCCTTTGGCTGCTGGCTGCTTTGCACAAGGATGCTCCAAAGGGAATGCTGTGTTTGCTGTTCCTTGGGGTGGACTTCTGGGAAGAGATGAGCAGCTCTAAGAATTGAAATAACTGTCGCTACTTGAGCGTGGCCAAAATAGGAAGGTGAGTTTGTACCCTCAGCAGCCTTTACAGTGAGGTGAGGTGCTTTACCCTGGAACACAATCCTGAGGGTCCTTTGGCAGCAAGAATCTACATTGTTTACAAATTCATATAGAACAGCAGCTCTCTGACCTGGAGCTGAAGGATGGAGAAGCTGACTGCACCCTTCCAAGTCTGCAAGGATGAAGGGAGTACGAATGTGCCCCGAGGAGCACGTTTGGGATCATTGCAGGGGCACCAGATGTGTTGCTCGCAGAGCACTCCTCTATGTCACCACTCTGGCCAGGTTGGGAAGCAAATGGACCATAACTCCGTACTTGTCTGCATCATCCAGGAGGCAGCGTGAGAAGCATGGAGGTCTCTGGCTGAATGAACAGAGCAAACACTTCTGTGCTTGTGGATTGAACAAAAAAATTAAAGAGCCATCTGGTCTCTATCGCAAGTTGTGAACTCTGCTCTCATGCATTTGTTCTCTTATCTCCACTGTAAAAAAAACCAGGAAAGGGCTGGGGAGATAGATCAGCACGACCTGGCAAGCACAAGGTCCTGAGTTTGATCCCTGGTACCATAAAAACAAACCAACCCCCCCCCCAAAGAACCAGGAAATATATAGATGATACAAAGAAGGCATTTTTGGCATTTGACACAAGACAAAGAAGGGCAGAGGTTAAAGGGAGCATGGGACATGTCAGGCTTCAGGGTTGGAGTGGCGTCTCTGGACCGGGAAGGTGGACAGGGCTGCTCTGGTGAAGAATGGGCACCAGTACTGCTGTGGGGCTGCCCCAGGAGGTCAGGGGAGGTCCTGTGTCATTCACACAGAGCCCCAGAAGTGAGCTTCTTTTCACAGAATGCCAGTCTGCATTTCAGTGAACAGAAAGGACTCTTTTGTCTTTTGGCAAACTGCACATTCCAGAGACTAATTTGAAGAAGCCAGATTTGTGAGCAATGTAGGCGTCCATTAAGGAAAAGACGTCTTTGTTGAAAATGGAGCAGGGCAAGGGTGAAAAGGTGAGGCCAGGCAGATGGTGGCTTTGTGCGTCCAGTGTCCGGCATCCAACACAGCCCTCACCTGTAGCAGGCACCTAATCCCCGGTGCTCCAAACATAGCTCGGTGATGGCCTGGGGGAGGCTTTTTTGTTGTGTGTTTTTCAGGAAAGAAGTATTAGGAGAATCCTAAAATTTTTCTGCACTATCTGGAGTGTATCACTGAAGAGTGACCATTGTGTTTCCAGAAGAAAGCTGAGCACCAGAGAAAATTCTCTCGCCTAGAAATGCATGAAGTCCACTCTCACGTTTGCTTTGTGTGTGCTGAGAGCTTTCAAAGTGCCCTGGAGGCTGTTGGCAAAAAGGAGTGCTAGAAGAGTGACTGAAAGGCCAGCGCTGTGTATGTGTAGGTGTGACAAAGAAAAACGCATCCAGTCCTTCTAGGTTGAAGCCGCCCACTGGCACCAGGAATAATTTTCTGTATTTTTTTGGGGCCAGTGGGGTACTGGGAATCGAACTCAGGGCCTTGCACTTGCCAGGCTGGTGCTCTGCTGCTAAGCTACATCCCCTGCTCTGTTTTGCATATTTAAAAAAAAAATCACAGCCTATATAATTTTGCATACTAAGCTTGCTCATGTTGACACTGGAACCTAATAGCATGATCTTGCTTTCCATGGTGTTGCATCCCACACTTGTATAGTCCAGGAGGACATTGCAACAGGGTACTCCTGCACAAGGACCAGTGGACGTCCTGCTGTGGGACTCTACTGCTCAATCCTGCAGGTGTGCAGCTCAGACAGAGTTGGTTTGTACCAGGGTGTGGTCAGCAAGCATGGTGAATGTTTAAATTGAAAATGAAACAATTACAGAGAAAGTCATGTTCCCATCCATATACCCAGAAATCCTTCCCTTGCTTCAAGCACACACTTCCTAGTCTTGTTGCTTTTGTAAGCCTTTCTTTCTTTCCTTCCTTCCT
>PVKA01044893.1:0-15887 GCA_004027165.1 Ctenomys sociabilis
ACCCTTCTCCTCCTAGGAGCATCTTGGGTGCTAGGGTACAGCATGACAACCAGGGAAATGACATTAACACAGGCAAGTGCAGAACACTCCCACCGCCACACAGGTGCCCGTGGTGCCTGGCTTGGTGACATCTACTTTCCTGCTGAAGCTACCCTTTTCCCAAAATCCCACAGCTGCTTTCTATTTCTCTAATCTCCTCATTTCAAGAATACTATACTCACAAACCACATGCTATATAACCTCTTAGGGCTGCCTTTTTTGTTCCGTATTTTAGGGCAGGGTCTACAGGATGTTCAGGTCTCACCACTAGATCAGACTTGTAGTGATCCTCCTGTTTACAGCCTCCCAAGAGCTGGGATTACAGGTGTGCGCCACCATTCCCACTCTCAATCGCCATCTCAGCGCGCCCTGGGGATGGCGCCTGCACTGCAGGCCCAGGGATTGAACCCCCCCCACCCCCCCGCACGCCTGCTCGCAGGCGCTTTAATCTGTGGAGCTATTTGGCCAGCACAGGGTTGCCTTTTTGTCCTCAGCATAATTTACGAGGGAGTCACTCTTAGGATTTGCACAATAATTTGTTCTTTTTTTAATATTGAGTATTATTCTAAGGACTGGACATAATACAGATTGTTTAGCCATTTTTCCAACACAGGACATTTAAATTGTGTCCAGTTTTGAGTTATTAAGGTAAAGTTGCTATAAAAATTCATGTAGAGGTTTTGTGCTACCATAAATTTTCATGTCTCTGGGACGAATGCCCAGAAGGCTGGGTCACACAGCAGTTGCATGTTCAGTTTTAAAAGAAACTGCTGAGCAATTTTCCGTGATGGTTGTATCATGTTGAGCTCTCACCAGCAATGCGTGCTTCACTGCATTCTCGTTTACATCTGGTGTTGTCACCTTTTTTTTTTTTTTTAATTATTTTTTGGATACAGGGTCTTGCTACACAGATGGACTTGTAGTGGAAGGCAGCTATGCTCACCACTGTACCACCAACACAGATGGACCTGTAGTGATCCTCCTGTCTCAGTCTCCACAGTGCTGAGAATACAGGTGTGTGCCACCACGTCTGGTTCTGGGATGGCATGCAGTACTGGGAATCGAACTGGGGACCTTGTGCCTGGCAGGCAGGTCCTTATGCCTCTGAGCTATCTCGCCAATCCCTGTCACCTTCTTTATTGCAGCCAATTGACATCTTGTTACTGCAAATGAGAGCAGAGGTCTGGGTTCTCCACCCAGCCTCCAGTGACACAGAAGAAAGACCGAGTCACTGCTGGGAAGGAGAGTGACAACTCCAGCTCCTCATTAGGACTCTGGAAACCTGCCTATGGGGGAAGTGTGATAAGGACCCTCATAGCTTCATCTGGGTTATTCCTGGAGGTGGCGAAAGTCTTGATTTTCCACGAGGCCATGGAAGAGGCCACAGAGGACACCATGAAGGCAAGTGTGGAATGGCTTTATTACTATCTGAAGAGGAGAAAAGAAAAGCTCCATCTTCCTACTTGGTCTTTTCTGATACCATCAAAGCAAGGGATTGAACTGTCACATTGGAACCTAGCCACGCCCTGGAGGGCAGGGCCCCAGGCTCCTCCCTCAGCCTTGGCCAGCCAGGGTGGCAATGTGGCCCATCCTTTTGCAGTCTTTCCTAGAGAAGGTCAATTATGGCTTAAAAGTTTCATTTTTTTGGTGCGTAGCCCTTTACACCTCCTTGGTTGGAGACAAAAGGCTTTCCATGGAGTTTTCTGGGTGCCCATCCCTGGTGGTGCTGAGGTTTTTCCCGCTGCAAATCTGGGCAACACCAAGCAAGAGAAAATCTGGGAACCCAGCACTGCGCCACTGTCTGAGTTGAGTGTCTCTCACAGAGCAGCTTCTTTCTCCTGCTGGAGTTCTGCTGTGCATTTTGCATAGCATGTCTGAACCTTTAAGTCACGTTTAGTGGGCAGACAGGAAGGTGTGTGCCAACTCTGTCTTCTCGGAAGTGCAGTTCTTTAATTTCTATTTGTCTACATGGCATGTGAGCTAGTGTTATTGGGAAGTAAAAGAAAATGGATTTTTTCTACTGATATCACTCCACTAAGACCTGTCCGTCCCATTTCTGGAGTAGTAGGCAATGGAGATCAGAAACAGCACCATCAGGTCAAGTGTGAGTGGATAACAGGGTGCGATGGATGCCTGTTTGTCTACACAAAAAAAATCAGTCTCCTGCTGGTTTTCTTGATTCTGTAGGGACCTATGTTATTCCAGGCCATAGACAGTGGATCATGCCATGTAGCCCGACCATTGCATCCTATTCCCTTGTGCCAGATACTTAGCTTCCCAGCCTCCATTACACACAAAGTGGCCATAACTTGCATTTCCACTGTCTTCTTTCCTGCTAGGAACAAGAGAGGAAGGGCTCAAAGCTTAGAGACTCATTAGCCATCTTAAGACATTTTTTTTTTTTTAAAGTACAGAGTCTGCAGGTTATAGGGTCTCACTACGCAGATCAGACTTTTAAGTGATTCTCCTGTTTCAGCCTCCCCAGCGCTTTGATTACAGGTGCAAGACACCACGCCCAGTCTCAATTGCTGTCTCAGGGGCTGGGGCCAGCAAGGCACACTGGGGACGGAACCCTGGCTGCTGTGCTCTGCCTAAGCAGGTGCTTTAGTCCACTGAGCTATTTGGCCAGCCCTCATCTTAAGACCTTAAGGTCATAAGTCTAAGAGAAGCATTGGGCCAATGGCCTAGATTTCCTTCACCCGGACAACATCAGGCTGTGACTGATACCGTCCATGTCTACGTTTCTTTTGAGAAGACCAGAACTGTCTTCATCATTTCCACAAATGTCACATAGATTTTCTGTTACTCATAGCCAGACATTTTAATTGATTTAAGTAGAGAGATTTATAATTATAAAAAAGAAAAAGAAAAACAGCTGGGATGTGGCTCAGGGGCAGGGCAATTTGTCCAGCACACCTGAGATTTACAATTTGATTCCTAGCACTGAAAACACAAAATGCAAAACAAAACAGACAAAAAGAAAAAAAGAAAGACATAGCTGTTCAAATAATTTCATAGTAGAAAAGGTGACAAATATTTCAAAGCAAGATTTTTTTTTTTTTTGTATTTTAGGGAAGGGTCTACGGGGTGTTCAGGGTCTCACTACTAGATCGGACTCAGTGATCCACCTATTTACAGCCTCCCAAGAGCTGGGATTACAGATGTGTGCTGCCACGCCCAGTCTCAATTGCTGTCTCAGCATGCCCCAGGGGCAGGGCTGGCACAGCAGGCCCAGGGATTGAACCCCTGGCCCCTGAGCCTGCTTGCAGGTGCTTTAATCCACTGAGCTATTTGACTGGCCCTGAAAGATGGTTTTTGAAGGATCAGGAAGGAAGTTGGAGATAGAATTTTGGATAATGAGCACTTAATGCATGATATGTTTTTATAATAATGGATATGAGCTAGGAGCATAGAAGAGAAAAAGCAACTGTAATAAAAGGAGGGATTTGAGTTCTTTCTGGCTTTAGGGGCACAGAATTGAGAATTACCAGGGCTGAGAAGATAGCTCAGTGATCTAAGTGACCCCCGCAGCAGGTGCAAGAACTGGAATTCAGTCCTGGCATTGTATGCCATGCTTCTGGGGAAGCTGAGACAGGAGTGTCACTGTGAGTTTAAGCTATGCAGCGAGACTGTACCAAATAAATCAAAGATAAAAAGAATTTTTTAAAAAAGAGAATTACCCATATTGAAAGTTCCTATTTGAGGGCTCTGTTGCACCCCTGGGCTGAAGCAACACACTCACAAGTAAAGGAAGCTTGCTGGAAGCCGCCAGAAGCCAGGAAAAGGCCAGGAAGGATTCCTCCACAGGTCTCAGGGGATGCGGGCCCCAACCAACACCTTGATTTCAGACTCCTCGCCTCCAGAACTGTGAAAAGCCATTGCTAAAAGCCTGGCAAGTGCAAGGGCCTGAATTCAATCTCCGGCTCTGCAAAAAATAAAATAAAAAAAAAATAAATTAAATGAATAAATAAAGCCAATCCTGGTTGGGACATTGCCATGGAAACCCTAGGAAATGAATCCACGTGCCAAAGCTTCAAAAGTTACATAGGACAGATCCAGAGTTTGAACTCAGGTGGGTGAGATCCCAAGGCCAAAAGTCTCAGGGAAGTAGGATTTGGATTGGAGCAGTGAGCCGGAGGGCGCTGATCCCACGGCAGGCTCTCTGGGCAGCGTCGCTGCGCGGGTATTCTCCCGAGGTAGGCGTCTGCCTCTGCGCTTTCGCAGTTATCTTGAGGTTGCTGGCGGCGTCCACTAGGGAGCAGACCCGGACCTCTGAGCGCGGAAAGGAAAAGCGCCCTGAAGCCCTAGCGCTTGCAGTTAGTTCTCTCTGCAAAGATTGCCTGCAGCTTTGGTGAACCAAAGCCAAAATCACATCCCAAAATAGGGAGGACTGACTGGGAAGCGTAGGCGCGAGGAAACTTCCACACTCTTTGGTGTGTGTGTGTGTGTGTGTGTGTGTGTGTGTGTGTGTGTGTGTGTGTACATGGCAGAAGCGATTTGGGGGAGGGTCGCCCAGCAGCTCATCTCCTGGCCTCTGCAGCTCCTCACACACTTAGCCGCTCCCTCCATCCCTGAGCAAAGCAAACAGGGTTTGGGCTCAAGGGAGGCAAAGCTGTGCAGGAGAGAGTGCAAGTGTGCCTTTCGACTGCGAGTTCCGAGTTCCGCAGCTGCCCTGGCTGCTGGCGAGGCTGGGCCTGCACGTTCCGTGTCCCTTCTGGCGCTGTAGTTAATACCCCCTAACTTCCTTCTCAGATCGCCCTGCTGCACCCCCCTTCCACCCCGGCTCTGCAACCCGAACCCCACGCCTCGTGCATGCAATGTTCCGGCCCTTCTACATTGCTTTACATTTCGAGACAGGCTACTAGGCTGGCCTTGAACTTTGTCGTCTCCGAGCCGTGGCCCCCTGAGAAGATGGGATTTCTGGCGTGCACCGCCATGCCCAGCTCTCCATTCTTTTAAAACTAGTCAGAGTTACTTCTTATTTACAAGCACACACAATCTGAATTGGGAAGCTTTCAGTGGGTAGACAAGACAAAATACTAAGTATATCACCTACAATTTTACTGGCAAACTAAAATGACGAGCAGCGCTTGTGGTGTGCAAGTTCTCAGTAAATATCTACTGACTGCACGCAGAAATGAACTCACAAAACCAAACCGAACAGGTGCAGCAAAAGGAGGGGGCCCTGTGGGCTGGGTCACATTCTCCTCCTTCACGCATTAGCGTCAATAAGGTGGTGAGGCACAGTAACACTTAGTTTGTTCTCTGTTTCTCTCTCTGTCTCTCTGTGTGTCTTTGTCTGTCTGTCTGTCTGTCTGTCTGTCTGTCTGTCTGTCTCTCTTTCTCTCTCTGGCCAGCTCAGCCCACCCTGGGGGTCCCGAGCACTTGGAATTGAGTGTGACCGTCAGATTTAAAACAAAAAGGAGCTTTCTGAGGAAGAGAAGAGCGTTGGCTTTCTGTATCCTTGTCAGCATCCTCAAGGTTTTCTTGCTAAGGAGCATAAGCCTATTTTAAGAGGCCCAGGTGGAGGACAGGCAGGACTGTAATTCAGAATCTGCTGGCAGTCAGGAGGTGCGTTCCAGAAGGGGTGCTGGTTTTTAAGTCTGCGCAGAGGCGCCCACATGCTAGCTAATATCCACCGCGCGGCCGCCAGTCCCCAGGAGAAATAGTGTCTCACCATTGTTTTAATTCACGCTACTCCAATGGTTGGTGAGCTGGTGTGCTTGCCTCTGCTTCTGCCAGCTGTTCATGTTTCCTTCTCTGTGAAGTGTTTCTCCCACATCCTTTGCACTGAATGGAAATCATGTCTCTTCTGGTTCACTACCTTCTTTTTCTTATCTGTTGCATTATTACTCAGCTCCTTCACCTAGTTTATTTTTGGTACTCTAGATCTGCTTGAGTTCTCCTTTCCTCTTCCTCCCTGTCTTGTACCTAATCAGATGTAGAAAAGCTTCCTAGTAATCCTCCCAGTGAGGCTTGCATCTCTGCAGTAGGGTGTTCCCGGCCTTCCATGAGAAACTAATATATCTTGCATCAGTATAATTATATTTTTAATTAAAAAAATTTTTTTTTTGGCACAGGGTCTCGATACACAGTTCTGACTCATAGTGATCCTCCTGTCTTAGCTCCCCAGAACTGGGATTACAGGCATGAGCCAGCGTGCCCAGTTTCGGTGGCTGGCATGGTGGGCCTGGGGTTCTGGGGCAGTGGGGCATATGCTATCTGGATCAAACCTGGATCCTTGGACTTGGCAGACAGGTGCTTAGGCCGCTCAGCCATCTCCCCAGCCCTTCACATCAGCTTAGCAATATACAGTGGCCATCTTTTATGTGTTTCTGAGTATTCAACCAAGACTTTCATACCGAGCTACACACTGAGCCCTTCTCTATGTTTTTTGGTTTGTTTGATTTTTGTTTTGAGACAAGCTCTTGGCAAGTTGCTTTGTCTTGGTCAATGTTTTTTGTTTCTGAAAAGATTTTTTTCCCCTCCCTGGTCTTTATCAATTCACTGGCAGGTTGAGATTTTTTGGTGGGAAATCCAAGGAGTCTTAGAGACTTTTCTGCCTTCTGTTGAGTGTGCTGCAAAACTACAGAGCTGAATTTTGGTTTCTCTGGGAAGGGGAAAGACAGTGGGAGAAAGGAGGAAATAAACTCTGCAAATGAAAGCTGGAAAATAATTCACCCACATTTATTTTATTTTTGTGGTACCAGGGGTTGAACTCAAGACCTTGAGCTTTCCAGGCAAGCACTTATGCCACTAATATTTCCCCAGCCCTTTACCCACATTTATATCAACACAGAAATGATTCTGGAAAAACTTCATTCAATGTTTATTGATGGTTAGATAGGAGATTTTATTTCTATGTTTGATCTTAGCCAAAAGGCCAAGAAGTGATAGGAAATTTTGTTTCTTGCTTTGCATACTTTATTATCTTATTTTTAGTACTGGGAATTGAAGCCAGGGCCTCTTGCATGCCAAGCAAGTGTTCTACCACTCCGCTGCCAGCCCCATAATTTTAAAAATTAAGACTATCTCTCTCCCTCTGCAGTTCTGGCTCATAGTGATCCTCCTGTCTCAGCCTCTCCAGCACTGGTATTACAAGCATGCACCACTATACCCTGTTCCAGGGATGGCTTAGCACATCCAGAATTCTGGCCAGTGTGGCATGTGGAACTGGGGATCAAACCTGGATCATTGCATTTGCCAGGCAGGTGCTTAGACCACCAAGCTGCATGCTTAACCTCTTTCTTCCTTTTCTTTCTTTCTTTCTTTCTTTCTTTCTTTCTTTCTTTCTTTCTTTCTTTCTTTCTTTCTTTCTTTCTTCACAATTCATAAAATACTTTATTAAAAAGAGAGTTAATCTGATTTGTCATAGTCAGAAACTCAGAGAAGGGTATGGCATAAATCGTGGTATAATTACCAACAAATTAAAAGTCACGACAATATAAGCATGAAAAGTAAAAGGCTGATGATAAACAAACAAAATTTTATGTAAATTAAATATTGACTTCAACATGAAGGCACACTAGGCAAAATTATGTGCGTCATGTAATTAAATTGGGATATATGCAAATATCTAGTTAGGATATGTAAAACAAAATATCCATTAATCAGCAAGTTGTTTGCAAATAAATGAGCTTTTATAAAATACATGTTCACATGAGTCTAAATACTAATTTTTTATTTTTTGTATTTAGGGCAGGATGTACAGGTTCTATAGGGTCTCACTACGTGGATTGGATTCATAGTGATCCTCCTACTTACAGCCTTCCAAGTGCTGGGATTGTAGGCGTGGGCTCCATGCCCAGTCTCACTAATATGTTTATTTTTTATTTATTTATTTATTTATTTATTTACTAATATGTTTAGATATATCTTGTACTATCAAATTCAAAGTCAACATTTGTATACAAAATGAGTGTATACACCAAGAAAATTACAGTCAAAATTGGTGGCAAGTCCCAATTAAAAACCTATCAACCTAAAATATCAAAATATTTTAGCAGGCTATCCCTCCCCAAATCAAAACTATATAAATATCTTACTTGGAAGTGAGAAATACATTTCAATTTACCTTGTTCATTAAAATATGCTATATGTTAGGTTCAAAGATAATGGTTTATATAAACTATGTAAATATGGCTTCTAGTAAAGACTCCAGATACATAATTCAATTATTTACAAGTGATTTAATGATAAATACAGAATACACTCCCGGAAACCTCTGACTAGCAGTGTATTTTCTGGAAAATCCATGAAGAAATACTGGCATCAAACTTTTCATTTATGTGCATAGTTCTTGATTTTTTTCCCCTTTTTTTGTAGTACCAGGGATTGAACTCAGGACTCTGCACTTGCCAGGCAGGTGCTCATTCTATTGAGCTATCTCCCCAGCTCAAGTTCTTGATTATATGAGGAATTTTGACATTTTTCAAAATAGCCGTACCTACAGAGTTATTCTACAGTGTGACATCTTTCATGTAGTTGATAAAAAAAATTATTCAATAAATGCTTCCCCCACATTGTTTATATACATAGGGTCCCTCCTCATGGGGAGATCTACATATATATATAGTGAAGTCTTAGTAGCAAATCTTTTCCCACATGCCTCCTATGCATACGGTTTCTTGTCTGTGTGACTTCTTTCATGTATTTGAAGTATTGGCATGCAGTGAATGCCTTCCCATATTGTTTCTGCCAAGTGTGAGCTCTTTCATGGCTTTTATAATTTCTCCTTATTGTGCATACTTGGTTTATTTTATTTTATTTTTTTATTTTAGGGAAGGGCCTACAGGGTGTTCAGGTGTTTAGGGTCTCACTGCTAGATTGGACTGGTAGTAATCTGCCTGTTTACAGCCTCTCAAGAGCTTGGATTACAGGCATGCACCACCACACCCAGTCTCAATTGCTGTCTCAACAAGCCCTGGGGGTGGGACTGGTATGGCAGGCCTGGGATCAAGCCCCCAGCACCTGCGCCTGCTTGTAGGTACTTTTTATTTATTTATTTATTTATTTATTTATTTATTTATTTATTTATTTATTTATTTTTGAGACAGGGTCTCACTATGCAGTTCAGGCTGGCTTTAAGCTCACTTTGTAGCTCAGGCTGGTCTCGAACTCACAACAATCCTTCTGCCTCAGCCTCCCGAGTGCTGGGATTACAGGCCTGCGTTGCCACGCCCAGCTTTTGTAGGTACTTTTATCCGCTGAGCTATTTGGCCGGCCCTGTGCATATGTTTTCACATTGCTTACAAACATGTTTCTTTCATATTCTATGAGATCAGTCTGTAGTGAATGTTTCCCACATTGCTTGTGCAAATAAGATTTCTCCCCAGTGTGAGGTCTTTCATGCAGCAAACACTTCCTACACTGCTTGCACGTATGTGATTTCTCTAATGTAGCTTTTTCCTTGTGAACTTTACAATTACTCTTTATAATGAATTGCTTGCAAAAGCTCTCTGCTTAGTGTGAGTTCTTTCATGTCTTTGATAATTCATCCTGAATGCTTTTCCACAATAATTGCACATGTAAGCTTTTTCTGTCTGTTCTTTTTTTTTTTTCTCAAATCAAATTAGTAGAAATGATCCAATAATTAATACATTACATATTGTTTTCTTAGTGGTTATTTGTTGTACAAGGTGCAGACATGATATTCTATTTACAAACACTATTAAAGCAGATCCCTCTATTTATTGAATTAAGAGAATGTAGCTGTATACCTTTTTGTAAAAGCTGATTTATAGTATAGTTTCAATAAATTAATACTTTTTACATTGTTATCTTCCTAGTGTTTATCCATAGTACAAGAAGCAGACAGGATATCCTGTACAAACACTATTAGTGCAAATCTTTTACCTCATAGAATTATGTGAAAGTAGCTTCATATTTATTCTAACTGTTCTGTATATACAAATACAGAATGGTCCTTCCTCTGTATTCCTTTTTTTTAGTCCTGTCAGAGAGGGTATTCTATTGGCATTCAATTATTGTAGGTGCTTGAATTCATCAAAATACTCAAACACAGTCTAGCAGTCCACAATAGTACTGGGCTATCCACAGAAGTTCTTGACTAGAACCATTTATAGCTCAGCATATTATTGTGGCTTTACTTTATATACCTTGTTTTCATACTTTTCTGCTGGATGGTTAAGATCGAGATAAAGCAAGACCTATATAACAAGAAATGTAACTTTTGTATCTGATGAGGTCAGTCAAGTCCCCTCAGGGTTTATCCTGTAACCCCAAGCCTCACTTAGTAGATCCCTTGTCAGTGTCAGCCATGTGGATGAGTCACGGCCATTGCTTGACCAGTTTTCTCTCTGTAAAAGCCTGTGAGAAAGTTTTCTCTCCATGTGGCTCTCCTTAGGCACAGTATAGATCATTGATCACATTCCTCTGTGGCTCCATGATCTCTTTTATCAGAAAATTTGGGGCACAACTGAGTTCCATGATGTTACAGTACAGGTTCTCCTATGTCCTGAGTCTTCACTGACCTTGAAAGGCTAGGGCAAAAAATGTTGGCTGACCTTGCAGCCCTTCCACTTCTCCAATTTTTGGTCTGCACACTTAGGTTGTTAACCCTCCAGAAGAGAAGCTGATTATTACCCTGCAACATATGTGGTCGGTTTACCCTAACTATCTGTCTAAATATCAAACATCTTAGGAATAACATGGAACAGATATTTTCCATCAAGTAATGATGTATTGAATTTTAAGTCCTTACAGAATATGTGGAAAAAATTAAAAAATAGTATGATACATATATTATTACACAGAAATTTAGAAATCTAACCATATACAGCCCTGTAACAGAACAGTCCTGTCACATTTTTTTCCCTTGTGTCTTTTTTTCATTTATTAACCCCACAAAAAAAACTTTTACTTGTGAGACAGTATGGTAATAATTGGTATGTCATGACAGGAAGTATATATTTAAGCAGACCAGAATGGCAGGCATTCCAAGAGTGACCCTTCTATTACACGTTGCTGTGTTTAGTGTAGTTGCTTCGTTCACAGGTATCAGCGTATACAGATAGTTGGGTTGAGAATCCTACCATTTAACTGCTACTTTCAAAAACCTGCTGATGTTTTTTGGTATCTTTGCCTTGCCCATCTTGTGTGTACAAATGTGTGGCCTTGTCCCTGTCCTGTTTCCCAGATTTTCTCCTTCACCTCTCCTCATTGTCCAATCCTTTCTTTCCTTTTAGTTGTGCTATACAACTATTTGTAATTCTTTTGATGTGGGTCTGATTTATTTCACTTATGAGTATATATTCGAGGGGCATCCACTTAAATACAAATGCTTCAAGTTTATCATACTTTATAGCTGAGTAATACTCCATTGTATAAAAATACCACATCTTTTTTTTAACCATTCCTCATGTGATGGGTATCTTGGTTATTTCCAAGATTTGGCTACCACAGTTTGTGCTGCTATAAACATAGGTACACATATATCACCATGATATGATGTTTTCAGTTCCCCAGGGAAAATTTCCAGTAAGGGGATAGCAGGCTTGAATGGGATTTCCAGCCCTAGTTTTGTGAGGAGGCTCCACACTGATTTCCATAATGGTTGCACCAGTCTGCATTCCCACCAACAGTGGAGAAGTGTTCTCTTTTCCCCACATCGTCTCCAACATTTGTTGTTGGTGGTTGATTTCTTTATGATAGCCATTCTTTCTGGAGTGAGATAGTACCTCAGTGTTTTAATTTGTATTTCATGGATGGCTAATGATGAGAAGCATTTTTTTCATGTATTAATTCACTTCTTTAATTTCATCCTCTGAGAAGTGTGTATCCATCTCAGATGCCATTTGTGGACTGGGTCTTTAAATTTGAGGGCCCTAATGTATTTTAGTTCTTTGTAAATTCTAGAGAGCAGACCTTTGTCTTAGTGTTTATTATCTAAGAATTTTTCAAAATTTGTGGGTTGTCTTTTCACTTTGTTGATAATTTCTTTTGACGTGCAAAAACTTCTCAACAAGAGTTGGTCCTACTTGTTAATTCTTTCAAATGTTTCCTGTGAGAATACATGTTTGTTCATGAACTCTTTGCCTACCCCTATGTCTTCAAGAGTTATTCCTACTTTCTCTTCTAGAGATTGAGTATTTCTGTTTTAATGTTTAGATCTTAATCTCTTTTGACTTTAGCCTAGTGCATGGTGATAGAGCTGGGTCAAGTTTTAGTTTTCGTCATGTAGAAAGCCAGCTTTTCCAGCACCATTTGTTAAAGAGGCTATCTTTCTTCCAGTAAGCGTGTTTGGTTCCTTTGTGAAAGATCAGATGATTGAGTGTGTTCGTAGAGGCCTCTGCATCTTCTAATCTATTCCATTGATCCTCAGGTCTATTTATTGCCAATAGCATGCTGATTTTATCACAGTAGCTTTGTAGTATAATTTCAGGTCAGGAATTGTAATGCTTCCTGTCTTGTCTTTGTTGGCCACGATTGCCTTTGCTATTCTAAGTCTTTTCTGCTTCCAAATAAATTTTAGGAACAATTTCTCTTGGTCTATGAGGTATGTTGGAGGCAGTTTGATAGGGATTGTGTTACATCTGTACAACAGTTTTGGAAGTATGGCCATCTTCACAATGTTGGTTCTTCCTATCCAGGAGCATGGAATATCTTTCCATTTTCTGAAATCTTCTTGATTCCTTTTCTTAGGGTACTGTAATTTTCTGTGAAAAGATCTTTGACTTCCTTGGTTAAGTGAATTCCAAGGTATTTCATTTTCCACGGTGCTATTGTAAAAGGTATTGTTTCTATTATTTCCCTCTCAGTGTGTTTGTTATCTGTGTAGAGTAATGCTATTAACTTTTGAGTATTGACTTTGTATCCTGCTATGCTGCTGAATTTGTGTATCAATTCTAGGAGCTTCTTGGTGGAGTTTTTTTGGGTCTTCCAAATAAAGTATCATGTCATCAAATAGTGATAATTTAACTTCTTTACCTATTCTTATTCCTTTTATTGCTCCTTCTTGTCTAATGGCTATAGCTAATGACTCCAAAACTATGTTGAATAGGAGGGGTGATAGAGGACATCCTTGTCTTGTACCACATCTAAGAGTAAAAAATTCTAGTTTTTCCCCATTTAGAATTATATTAGCCATTGGGTTGTCATAGATGGCTTTTATTAAATTGAGGTAGAGGCCTTCTATTCCAATTTTCTAGAGGACTTTGAACATGAATGAGTGTTGGACTTTGTCAAAAGCTTTTTCTTCATCAATTGAGATGATCATGTGGTTTTTAGATGTCAGTCTGTTAATATAGTGTATTACATTTATAGATTTTTGAATATTGAACCATCCTTGCATCCTTGGGATGAATCCTACCTGGTCATGGTATATGATCTTCTTGATGATTTACTGTATTCTATTTACTAGGATTTTATTGAGGATTTTTGTATCTATGTTCATGAGGGAGATTGTCCTGTTGTTCTCTTTTTTAGTTGTGTCTTTCCCTGGTTTTAGAACCAATATAATATTTGCCTCCAGAAATGATTTTGGGAGGACTGCTTCTTTTTCAATTTCACTGAAGAATTTGAGGACTGTAGGGATTATATCTTCTATAAATTTCTTGTATAATTCAGTTGTGAATCCATCAGGACTTGGACTTTTCTTTGTTGGCAGGATTTTTAGTACATTTCATATTTTATTGGCTGTTATTGGGTTATTGAGAGTTGTTATATCTTCTTGACTCAGTTTTGGTAATTTGTACCTTTCAAGGAATCTGTCTATTTCTTCTGTGTCTTCTGTTGTGTGAGCATAAAGATTCTCAAAGTAGCTATTGACAATCTTCTGAATTTCCACTGGGTCTGTGGTGATTATACCCTTTTCATTCTTTATTGCTTGTATTTGAATTTTTTCTTTCCTCTTTTTGATGAGGTTAGCTAGTTGCTTATCAATTTTATTCAGTCTTTCAAAGAATCAGCTTTTTGATTTGTTGAATTGTTTTCTTCATCTCAATTGAATTAATTTCTGCTCTAATCTTTATAATGTCTTCCCATCTTTGGGCTCTGGGTTTGGTTTGCTCTTCGTTTTCTAGATGGCAGAGCTGCAGTATTAGGGTGTTTATTTGTTCCCATTGTGTTTTCCTAATGTGTGAGTTCATAGCTATGATTTTCCCTTTGAGGATAGCTTTCATTGCATCCCATAAATTCCTATAAGTTGTAGTTGAATTTTCATTGAATTGTAGATATTGTTGAATTTGTTGTTTAATTTCATCTGTGACCCATTGATTGCTGAGCAGGGTGTTGTGTAATTTCCATGTATTTAGGGTTTTTTTTTCCTGGTTTCTTTTGTCATTTATTTCCTGTTTCATTGCACTGTGGTCAGATAGCATGCATGGGATAATTTATGTTTTCTTGCATATACTTAAGCATGACCTATGGACTAGTATGTGGTCTACTTTAGAGAATGACCCATGTACAACTGAAAAAAAATGTGTATTCAGCTGTGGTTGGGTGGAACACTCTGTATATCTCCACAAAGTCTATTTGTTCTAGTCTCTGGTTCAGTTCCACTACTTCTTTGCTAATTTTTTGTCTGGTTGACCTGTCTTTTTGAGATAAGGATGTATTTAGGTTTCCTGTTAAGATTGTGGTCTTGGATATTAGATTCTTCATGTCCATTAAGATTTGTCTTTATAGTTAGGTGCTCCTGCGTTTGGTGCATAGATACTGATGGGTATTACCTCTTCCTCTTGAATTTTTCTCCTAACCAATATTTAGTGGCCTTATTTATTGATCCTTCTTGGTTTGAAGTTGAGATTGTCTGAGACAGAATTGCTACCCCTGCTTTTTTCTGAGGTGCCAGGGCATGTAGTATTGTTTTCCATCCTTTGATTTTAAGCCTATGAATGTCTTTTTGAGATAAGTTTCTTGTAGACAGCATATTGTTGGGTTTTGTTTCCTCATCCACTGTGCCAGTCTATTTCTCTTAATTGGTGAATTGAGTGCATTTACATTGATGGTTATAATTGAGATGTATTGACTTATGATTGACATGTTGTTTACCTCCTGTTGTTTACTTCTTTTTGTCCTGTGTTTAATTGTTTGCCTTATTTAGTGGATTCCTTCTATTCTTGTTCGTGGAGTTCTAGTCATTGTGGTCCCTCTCTGGAATATCTTTCAGTAGTTTGTGTAGGAATGGCTCTGTCATTATGAAATTCTTTAGTTGTCCTTGGTCCTGGAAGTATTTCACTTGTCCATCAAACGTGAGAGAGTTTTGCAGGGTATAGTAGTCTGGGCTTGAATCTGTTTTCGTAGAGGACTTGAAGTACTGTGCTCTCCTTATTTCATGGTTTGTGAAGAGAAGTTGGCTGTAATTCTGATGGATTTGCCTTTGAATGTGATCTGCTTCTTTTCTCTAGTGGCTTTCGGTATATTATTCTTGCACTGATTTCTGGAATCTTGACTATTATATGTCTTGGTGTGTTTTTAATTGGGTTGAAGTTATTTGACATTCTGTATGCTTCAGTCACCTGAATGTCAGATTGTTTTTGGGAAGCTTTTTGCTATTACTTCTGCCCATATTCTTTTTACATCATTTGTCTTGACTCCTTCTTTCTCATTGATGCCTATTAGTATCACATTGTTCATCTTGGCATTATCTTGCAGGTGATTGATTATTTTTTCCTGCATCCTAGGTGTTTTTAAGAGATCCTTTCTCACCTTTTCACTAACTGCACCAGCATCTTCAAGATCTGAAACTCTGTCTTCACTTTCACTCAGTTTTGTAGACTTGTGATTGAGATTTTAAGTTCCTCTATATCTCTTTGACTCCGCTTCATGTGATCTATTTCTTTCCTGTATTGCTCATTCAAGGAATCTGTCATATTTCTAATCTCCTC
>PVKA01044894.1:0-15881 GCA_004027165.1 Ctenomys sociabilis
CCTTGACAAAGATGGATTCAATAAATTAATACATTTCAGACTTTTCATAATGTTTTAGTATTGTACAAGGTGCATTCATGCTATTATACTTACAGACGTTATTATAGCAGATGTCTCTTATTGGCAAATTAAGTGTAGCTGTTTACGTATCTTATTTTTTAGACCTGAATTGTATCAAAGATTCGACAATTAATACTTTCTACCTTGTTATTTTCCTAGTGGTTATCCACAGTACTAGATGATGACATAATATCCTGTCCAACCACCATTAGTGCTAATCTTGCCTCTCATACAATTATGTAGAAGCATGGCGTATCTATCCCAACTGCATTATCCATACACACACATCATGATTCTTCCTTTCTATACCCCTTCCTATGTCTACACCTGTCAAAAATCAGAGTTTCAGATCTTGAAAACACTGACAGAGCTAGTGAAAAGACGAGAAAGGATCTCTTATAAACAACTATGATGCAGAAAAAAATAATCCATCACATGCAAGATGATGCCAAGGAGAACAACGTGAGATTAATTGGCATCAATGACAATGAAAAAGTCAATACAAATTATATAAAAAGAATACGGGCAGAAGTAATAGCTGAAAACTTCCTAAATATGATGAAACAATCCAACATTCAGGTAACCAAAGCATCCAGAACACCAAATAACTTCAACCCAACTAAAAACCCACCAAGACATGTAATAGTCAAGATCCCAGAAATCCAACACAACAGTGATATACTGACAGCTGCTAGAGAAAAGAAGCAGATCACATTCAAAGGAAAACCCATCAGAATTACAGCCAACATCTCTACACAAACCATGAAGGCAAGGAGTTCTTCAAGTCCTCTATGAAAACAAATTCCAGCCCAAACTCCTATACCCTGCAAACCTCTTTTTCAAGTTTGATGGAGAAGTGAAATACTTCCACAACAAAGATCACCTAAAGAATTTCATGATGACAAAGTCATCCCTACACCGGCAACTGAAAGATGTTCTAGAGAGAGACCACAATGACCAGAACTCCATGAATGAGAATGGAAGGAACCCACTAAACAGGGCAAACAAATAAACACAGGAGAAAAAAGGAGTAAACAACAGCAGGTAAACATCATGACCATGATAAGTCAACACATTTGAATTATAACCATCAATGTAAATGGACTCAATTCACCAATTAAGAGAAATAGACTGGCACAGTAGATTAGGAAACAAAATCCAAAAATATACTGTATACAGGAAACACACTTAATTCAAAACGACACACATAGGCTTAAAGTCCAAGGATGAAAAACAATACTACATACCCCAGAAACTCAGAAAAAAGCAGGAGTAGCAATTTTGTTCTCAGGCAGTCTGAACTTCAAAGCAGGAATGATAAAATGAGATGAAAAAGCCACTATATATTAGTTAGGGAAAAAATTCAAGAGGAAGAGGTAGCATTCATATATATCTATGCAGGAGCATCCAACTATGTAAGACAAATCATAATGGAGATGAAAAATCTAATATTCAAGATCACAATCTTAGAAAGGAGACCTTAACACCCCCTTATTTCAAAAAGATAGCTCAACCAGACAAAAAATTATCAAAGAAGTAGCAGAAATGAACCAGAGTTTGGAACAAATGCACCTGGTGGACATATACAGAGCATCTCATCCAACTACAGCCTAATACACATTTTTTTCAGCTGCACACGGGTCATTTTGCAAAATAGATCACATATTAGTCCAGAAGTCATGCATAAGTATATGCAAGAAAACAGAAATTGTCCCATGCATATTATCTGACCACAGTGCAATGAAACTGGAACTCAATGACAAAGGAAACCAGAAAAACCAGCTAAATTCATGGAAATTAAACAATACCCTACTTGGCAATCCATGGGTCACAGATGAAATTAAACAAGAAATTCAATATCTATAACTCAATGAAAATTCAACCACAAATTATCATAATTTATGGGATGCAATGAAAGCAGTTCTTAGAGGGAAAATCATAGCTATAAACTTACATATTAGGAAAACAAACGGGAACAAATAAGCACCCTAATGTTGCACCTCTTCATCTAGAGAAGGAAGAGCAAAGCAAACTCAGAGCCCAAAGATCAGAAAAAATCATAAAGATTAGAGCAAAAATTGGTTCAATTGAGATGAAGAAAGTGATTAAAAGAATCCACAAGTCAAAAAACTGGTTCTTTGAAAGGCTAAATAAACCACTAGCTAACCTTATCAAAAAGAGGAAAGAAAAAATTCAAATATAAGCAATAAGGAATGTAAAGGGTGAAATCACCGCAGAATGAATGGAAATTCTGAATGGTATCAGCAGCTACTTTGAGAATCTTTATGCTCACAGCATAGAAGACACAGAAGAAATGGACAGATTCCTCGAAGGCACAAATTACCCATACTGAATCAAGAAGATATAACAACGCTCAATAAGCCAATAACAACCAATGAAATACGAAACGTAATAAAAAGCCTACTGACGAAGAAAAGTCCAGGTCCTGATGGATTCACAGCTGAATTCTATAAGAAATTTATAGAAGATATAATCCCTACCCTCCACAAACTCTTCAATGAAAGTGCAAAGCAGTCCTGCTAAAATAATTTATGGAGGCAAGTATTATACTGATTCTAAAACCAGGGAAAGACACAACCAAAAAGAGAACTACAGGCCAATTTCCCTCATGAACATAGATGCAAAAATGCTCAACAAAATCCTAGCAAATAGAATACAGCAAATCATCAAGAAGATCATACACCATGACCAGGTAGGATTCATCTCAGGGATGCAAGGATGGTTCAATATTCAAAAATCTATAAATGTAATACACTATATTAATAGACTGAAATCTAAAAACCACATGATAATTTCAATTGATACAGAGAAAGCCTTTGACAAAGTCCAACACTCATTCATGTTCAATGTCCTACAGAAAATTGGAATAGATGGACTCTACCTTAACTTGATAAAAGCCATCTCTGATAACCCAAAAGCTAATATAATCCTAGATGGGGAAAAACTGAAATCTTTTACTGTTAGATCTGGTACAAGACAATGATATCCTCTAGCACCCCTCCTATTCAATATAGTTTTGGAATTATTTACAATAGCCATTAGACAAGAGGGAGAAATAAGAGGAATAAGAATTGGTAAAGAAGAAGGTGCATTACCACTATTTGCAGATGATATGATACTTAATTTGGAAGACCCAAAAAATTCCACTGAGAAGCTACTAAGACTGATACACAAATTCACTAGCATAGCAGGATAAAAATTCAATACTCAAAAGTCAATATCATTTCTCTACACAGATAACAAACACACTGAGAGGGAAACTTTAGAAACAATACCTTTTACAAGAGCACCATGGAAAATGAAATACCTAGGAATTCACTTAACCAAGAAAGTCCAAAATCTTTTCACAGAAAATTACAGCACCCTAAGAAAATAGATTACAGAGGCTTTCAGAAAATGGAAAGAGAGTTCCTGCTACCTGATAGGAAGAACCAACTTCATGAAGATGGCCATACTCCCAAGATAGTTGTACGCATTTAATGCAATCCCTATCAAACCACCACCAACATACATCCCAGACCTACAGAAATCATTCCTAAATTTTATTTAGTAACAGAAAAGACCTAGAATAGCAAAGGCAATCCTGGCCAACAAAGACAAGGGAGGAGATACTACAAGTCCCGAGTTGAAAGTATACTACAAAGCCACTCTGATAAAATCAACATGGTATTGACAACAAAATAGATCTGAGGATCAATAGAATAGAGTACAAGATGCAGAGGCTTCTGCGAACACACTCAGCCACCTGGTTTTAGGTAAGGGGCCAAACACCCTCACTGGAAGAGAGATAGCCTCTTTAACAAATGATGCTGGAAAAACAGGCTTTCTACATGCCCCAAACTAAAACTTGACCCATGTCTATCACCATACAGTAAGCTAAAGTCCGAATGGATTAAAGATCTAAACATTAAAACAGAAACACTCAATCTCCTAGAAGAGAAAGTAGGAGGAACTCTTGAACACATAGGGGTTGGCAAAGAGTTCATGAAACAACATGTATTTGTATAGAAAACACTTCAAAAAATTAACATCTGGGTTCAACTCTTATTGAGAACTTTCTGCATGTCAAAAGAAATTGTCAACAAAGTGAAAAGACAACCCATGAATGTAAAAAAAAAAATCCTAACTAATAAGCAATCATACAAAGGTCTGCTCTCTATAATTTACAAAGAATTAATATGTATTAGGGCCCTCAAATTTAAATGGGCTTCTGAGATGAATACACACATGTCTCAGAGGACGAAATTATAGAGGTGAATAAATATATGAAAAATAGTCCACATCACTAGCCATCCATGAAATGCAAGTTAAAACAAAACTGAGATACCATCTCACTCCAGAAAGGATATTTATCATAAACAAATCAACCAACAACAAATGTTGGAGAGGATGTGGGGAAAAGGAAACACTTCTCCACTGCTGGTGGTAATGTAGACTAGTAAAATCATTGTGGACATCAGTATGGAGACTCCTCACAAAAGTGGGACTGGAAATCCTATTCAAGTCAGCTATCACCCTACTGGGAATTTTCCCAGAGGAACTGAAAACATCACATCATAGCGATATATGTGTACCTATGTTTATACTAGCACAATTTGTGACAGCAAAATTTTGTAACAACCATGATGCCCGTCACAGTAGGAATGGTTGAAAAGATGTGGTTTTTCTATACAGTGGAATATTGCTCAGCTATAAAGAATGATAAACTTGAAGCATTTATGTTGAAGTGGGTGCAGCTTGAACATATAGTCATAAGTGAAATAAACCAGACACACTTGTGCAAATATTGTAAAGTCTTCCTAGTATAAGAAATCAAAAGAAGAAATACAAATAGAAATGTATAACTAGAAGTAAAAAGAATTTAGTCAGATAGTTAGGGTAGACTGAACTACATATGTTGCAGGGTATAATCAGCTTCTTTTCTGGATGGTTAACAACTTAAGTTCACAGATCAACAGTTGGAGAAATGGAAGAACTGCAAGGTCAGCCAACATTTTGGTCCTAGCCTTTCTAGGACAGTGAAGACTCAGGACATAGGAGAACCTATACTTTAGCATCATGGAACTCAGTTGTGCCCCACATTTTCTGATCAAGGAGACTATGGAGCCACAGAGGAATGCAATTGATTATCTGTAGTGCACCTAAGGAGAGTCACATGGAGAGAAAACTTTCTCTCTGGCTCTCACAGATAATAAAGTGGTCAAGCAATGGCCATGACTCATTCACATGGCTGACACTGACAAAGGATCTATAGAGTGAGGCACAGGGTTATAGGATAAACCCTGAAGGGACTTGACTGACTTCATCAGATATAAAGGTTACATTTTTTGTTATATAGGTCTTGCTTTATCTCAGTCTTAACCATCCAGCAGAAAAGTATAAAAATGAGGTACATAAAGTGAGGCCATAATAATAAGTTGAGCTGTAAATGAGTATAGTCAACATCTTCTTTAGATTACTCACTATTGTTGTGGACTGCTGGACTATGTTTAATTGTTTAATTGAGTTTAGGCACCTGTAATAATTGAATGACCATGGGATGTCCATCTTTGAGAGGACTAAACAAAAAGGGGGATACAAAGAAAGAACCATTCTGTGTTTGTATGAACAGTAAGTTAGGATAAATATGCAGCACTTCTGCATAGTTCTGAGAAGAAAGATTTGTATTAATAGTGTTTGAACAGGATATTCTGTCAACTTCTCATACTATGGACAATCACTAGGAAGTTAACAATGTGAAAGTATTAATTATTGGAAATGTACTATAATTCATCTTTAAAAAATAAGTATACAGCTACATTCTCAATTCATTGATTAGAGGCATCTGCACTAATAGTATTTGTAAGTAGAATATAATGTATGCACCTTGTATGACAAAGAAACCACTATGAAAACAATATGCAGTGTATTAATTGCTGAATCTGTCCTGCTAATTTGATTTGAAACTATATCATTACTATTTGTTTTTCAATGAAATTGAAAATAAATAAATAAATTTATTTATTTATTTATTTATTTATTCTCTGTCATAGTTGTTTTGGTATCTATTTATTGCCTAATTTCATAGAAGTTGCTATTGTTATTCCTCTTAGTGTATGCCTTTGTTGCTTTCTTATTCCTAGGACGAAATATCCAACACCTACCAATTAAAGGAAGGAACATTTATTTTAGCTCACAGATTTTTAAAAGTCGCAGACCATGTCTGACTCTAAGGCAAGGTGGCCTGGCAAATAGGCATCACACAGGAGAATGTCTGTGGCATGTTAAGAAGAAAGCATCATGATTTCCTTCTTTCACTTTTTATACTCTCCAGATTTCGAGCCTACTGGCTGATGTTATCCACATCCTGGAGGGGTGTTCTTAAGTAAGTCTGTGGCCTGCAGCAAAATTTTGCTAACCTAGTCAGTGGACTAATCCAGTATCACACATACATGATCCTGTCTTTGAGGGCATGAAGATTTGGAGAAATAGCTAATAATTGATTTTCATTGAAATCTAGATATGTTAGATATTATGTTATAAGATTTTGGATTTTGACCCAGGCATGGTGGTACCTGTAAGACTGAAATTTGGGAGGCTGAGTCAGGATAATTGTCATGGGCTGGAGACAGATTTAATTACACAGTAAGTTCAAAACCAGCCTGGCTTATATAGCAAGACTATATCAAAAACAAGACAAAACATTAAACTAAGAAGAAGATTTTGGATCTAGTTTTAACCTATTTTTAGTTGGCTTAGTCCGATACTGCTTTGACAGAGGAAGAAGGTACATGATATAGATGCTGCTGAGTTGGGGAAGAATTATATGTTTTCCATGCAGCCTCAGTACCAGGACGAGATGGGGCTCTGATATGGGTGCATGAGTCAGGAGGCTCTGAATGGCTCCTTCCTCCACCTTGCATTGTGCCATTCTGGCTGGGGAGGATGGACATGTTTCTTTTGTGCTCCACTGGCTAACCCTCACCCTCCCCAGTCACAGGGAGGGCAATACCATTAGGATCAATAGCAGTCCTGACTCTCAGCTATGCTTCCTGTGAGGAGCGGGCATCTCTGCTCGTGGGAATGGAGATTCAGGCCTCCTATATGGGCAGTCTCTGGTTGGGGAGTGTGGTTGCCCCTGCTGGTGGGGATGAGGCTCTAGCTCCCTGCTCAGTATCTTCTGATAACAGGGGGTTGGGGGTGGGGAAACCTCTGCTCAGCCTTCTAGAAGTGGGGGCTCATTCTGTGGCGTTTTGTTTCAACAGAGTGTAATTATTTGGTGCTTTTTTACTTTGGGAGACTTCCCCTTTGTCTCTCCTTTTGGTACAGGTTGGGCTCTTACTGTTCTTTTTTACTTTTTGTGATCTGTGTTCATTGTTGTTGATGGAACAGTGCTTTTTCATTTCCAAGTATAGGATAGATGAGATAAAAAGAAAACTTGAAGAACTCATTATTATTACTCTTCACATCCTGAGATGCCTAACACACCTATCTGCTTCCTGGTCCCCAGCTTTCAGAATCCGTTTGTGTTATATGTGTGTTGCAGTAGTCCTTGTTGTACTTTGCAGGGATTAGGAAAAATGATGGCAAGATCACCCCTTTTTCAGCACAATGACTTCATAATGGGTTTTAACATCTGCTTCACAGGGACTGTCTCATTAGTCTTCTTTATTCGTTTCTTGAACACTGTCAGGCATTTCATACTTTCTGGAAAACAATTTGATCTTGTTTAAAGGAACAATCACAAAATTAGAATTTTAATTGGGATTGACTTAAATATATTTATACATTTGATATTAACTTTAGGATAAATCTTATTTTATGACAGTGAGTATTATATATGAAAATACACAATGTTTTATTTGTGTCCTTTTAGATATAATCATTTTCTTACGTTGAGAACTGTATTTTGTTGTTTATTCCTACAGAGATTTGGTTCATTTGATTTTCATCATGAGGGGTTACGGCCATGTGTCTCTTAATGGTGGGGATGCCTTGTGAGGAATGCCTCACGTGGGGCTTTGGCCTTTCCAATATCGCAGCCTGTTTACACACACAGGACACGTGTGGCTGCCCTGGCATAACACTGCATGCTATTTACTGTAAGTTTTATCTGTAGAAGGAATACATATTTTTTGAAGCTACATAAATGCAAGGGTGGTATAATTTTACTTCTTTCTTTTTTAGTATATGTTTTTGATACATAGTAGCTGCAGTTTGTCTTGGAGGATTGGCCTTTGTACACTCTGCCTCTTGATTATTTTAACTCCCCTCTCCTCCCACCTTTTTTCCCTCCTATTTCCCCCTCCCCTTGACCTCCACAGAGCTCCCTAACCTTTCCTATCATTTCTCTTTTACTTTGAGCTTTCAAATATTTATGTTTTGGGTTTCACATACAAGAAAAAGCATATGATATTAATTTTACCACATGATAAAAAATATTTTTAGCTTGTTTTAAGGAATAATCTCCAAATTAGAATTTTAATTGGGATTAATTTAAATGTATTTGTACATTTGATATTAACTTTGGGATAAATCTTATTTTATGACAGTGAGTACTATATCTGAAAATATATAACATTTTATTTGTTCCTCTTTTGTGTCCTTTTAGATACAATAATTTAACAGAGTTGTTTACTGTTACCATCATCCAGTATTATGTGCTTTACCTAACTTTATGTGCTATACTGTTACATAACTGGCAACACAGTGGCTTTGTTTGTATCAGCTTTGCCATAAACAAACAAATCATATGTTGCATCCTGTAATATAACAATCACAGCCTCACTGCTCATAGGAATGTCTCAGCTCCACTGGAATTTTACGGGATCATCATTATGTAAGCGGTGCACCACTGTCCCAAACACTCATTTGTGACACGTGACTCCTTTTCTCCATCTCTGTATATGTAGCATACGTGCTACGGATTTTGTTTGCCTCTTTTGTAAGCACTAAATTCCTTATCAAATAGCCTTAATAATCTGTTAAGTTTTTTACTGGGCTCTCTTGGGATTCCTCAGCATACAATCAAATTATCAGTAAAACTAATTTTTAATTATTAGTTTCCAATATTCATAGTTTGGTGAACAAATAACAACTGTAAAATAAACTGCCCATGACTGTGGAAATAGTTGAATAAATAGCAACTTGCCCATAAAACTTAATGGAAATAAGTTTACTTGTGTAGATTTCACCAATAAATGTGAAGTGAGAAAGAAAAAACTGTAATGAGATGATTCTGTTTCTCTCAAACAACAGTACTATATCTTATGCATTTGTATACGTACGTAACGAGCACATTTACAATTACGTGGAGAAAGCTATGGGAACATATCAGTCAGTTTATATTGGCCACGGTGAATTAGGGGAAAAGAAGTGAAACAAACAGGAAAGACCACACGGCAGAAAGATGTAACTCACCATGGAAACGGCACATACCATACAAAGTCATTCATGTTAAACAACAGAGTTGTGTAGGGAGACACAAGGAGGGATGGCCGGAGAAATATAGTAAAGTTCACGGTTTCATATGGGAATTCAGGAGGTCTTATTTTTACTTTTTATGAATTATTCAACATGCTTACTATGAAAATATATTGTAGGATCATAAAATACAGGAAGTATAGAAATTTTATGGTAGAAATTTAAAAGAAGAAAAGCAAAAGACCATTGGAACTCTAGCTTCAACACCAGCCTAGCCCTTTTGCAAATTGCTGCTCAAATGCTGAAGCTTCTTTGATTAAAAGAAAAAAAACAAAACAAACAGAAACTAGAAGATTAAATAAATCCACAGGATTAATTAAAATAGCCCAAATTGAAAAGGGCATTTTGCATTTTCTTCTAGAAGGGAAGGAGTCTAAGCAGCCCTCAGAGCCTAGATTATGACTGTTGCTGACTAATTTCTCATACTGTAAGCTGAGTCTTTCCTGAAAACTTTCCCCCTAGGGACTACTGTGGGAAAGTCCCACAGAGATTTGGGGCTGGTCCTCTGAACTCTGTCCTCAAACTTGGGACAAGTGTTCAACACTTGTCCAGAGGCAGTTGCAATTGGTTAGTTTTGTCTTCTCGGGCTACATGCAATGGGAAAGGAATTACTTTGCTAAAAGTGATTTGGCAAGCATTAAGGAAGGGATGGCTACTCTGAAAATATAAAGGTAAAATACAGATACTCATGGAGGGTCTCTTGGATGTGAAGGGTCTTGAGGATCCCTTGGAGTATGCACTGCTCAGCCTGTAGTCAGCGCAGGTGCTAGAGGTTCAACCTCTTCCTAATTCACTATGCACATTCCTAGGACTCCCTGTCCTTCAGGCCTCAGACTGCCAACTTTCCCTCCATATTAGTCTTACCTGTTTGTGGTTCTGGCTCATTTCTTCAAATGGACATAATGAGACAGTAATAAATCAACACAAAATACAAAGATAAAGATGCATTATAAACTATCTCAGTAGAAAGGATAAAGGGTCTGAAGGAGGTCGGGTGAACCCAAGTAGATGCTATGAAGATGTAAATTTTTATTGGACCATCAAAGTATATCAGGGAAGCCAGAAGAAAATAGATGCATGAAAATATTGCTACTTACCGACCCAGTGAATATCTACTGAGATGTGTGCTACTGATTCCAAAAGTCACAGGGGCCTTAAGAGAGAGAAATTCCCTCTTCTCTCCCTCTCTTTTTTCCTTCCTCTGTGTTTCCTCACTTGTGGTCTCCTTCCCTCCTCCCTTTCTCCTTTTCTCCTTTCTTTCTTTCCTTGTGCATCACTCGAATTGGAACCAGAATCTTCACACTTAGCTACATTTCCTCTCTTTAAACAATGAATAGTATTCCATTTTACATATATTTCACTTCTGTATTTGTCTACTGATAAACATTGTGATGGTTCAGCTCTAAATGGCCCCAAAAGCCTCACTGGTGATTAGATTATTGGGGTGGGATGGTGCCTGGGCAGGAGAGGAGAGCCCTTCACTGTGGCCTGGAATGGTGCTCCTCCCTTTTTATCCCTCTCTTTTATCTGCTTCCTGAATGTCATGAGGCAAGCACTTTTCCTTGACTATGCCCTCTTCTATGGCATTTCTGTGTTGGAACCAAAACTGTGAGCCCCCAAAGCCTTCTCTTCCTTTAAGTTAGAGTTGTTGAGTATCATATGTCTGCTTGGTTTAAAAAGCCAACTAAGACTATTTTGTCTTTGTTTTTTACCTTGAGACAGGGTTTTGCTAAGTCATTGAGATGCCAAGGCTGGGTTTCTGATCCTCATGCCACAGTCCCCTGGATTACAGAGATTACAGGTGTGCACTACTACATGGACACAACGTGGACCTTGTCTAGCATCAGCACCAAGTATGAGGAGGATTTTTCTGCGTGACTCTTCTTACCAGTGTGTAGTGGTTTGTTGATTCTTTATCACAAGTGTGTGGCTGATGAACTCCATATTTTACCCTAGATGTGTACACTGGCCAGGGCATCTTCACTGTGTTCTGTACCTAGACAGATAGGCAGCAGCCAATATAGGGAATTGTTTCACATGAAAATCATGTGCTGATCCTGACATCAGAGGACTAGAAACTCCTGGTCCCAAGGAGGGTGTGGTTGGGGCCAGTGAATGAATTTTATTGACAGCATCTTAACCATTCTGTATCTCCACAAAACTTTTGCTGAGCCCTGCATGAGATCATGAGAGGGTACAGAGCTGGGTAGTTGTATTCTGGAATGTTTTATTTTGTTGGCTAACAAATGATTAAGAAAAGTGATAAAAAAAGAGAAGAGGAAAAGAGAAAGAAGGGAACTAGAGCTATGGGTATTAACTACTATTGCTTTGAAGTGAGGATGTAGTGCACGAGTAGGCATTTTCTATATCAGTGTCAACAATTCTCATGTTTTCGGTGACTCACAGACAATATTTTTATAATCAGAAATATCACACAGAACAAAGAATGGAAGGAAGGTAGGAAGGAGGTAGAGGAGGTGGGAAAGGTGGAAGAGAGGAAATGAAGGAAGGAGGAAAAGAAGGGAAAGAGGGAAGGAGGAAGGAAAAAAAGAAGAAGAAAGGGAGGGAGGGAGGGAAGAAGGGGGGAGGGAAGGAGGGAGAGAGGAAGGAGGGAGATAAAAAAGATAAAGCTCCAATAACATCTTTTCAGCAGCATTTGTGGAAAGGATGGGAGAGCATTGGGATTTTATCTCTGTAGAGCATAACGGCAAATTTAATGCTCCAAAATGCTTGTTTTTTTTTCTATGCTAGTTAAATTCTCCATTCAGGATAGAGGCTAAAGATCACATTTTTATAAAGCATTGATTTTTTCGAAGGGCAAGAGATAGAAAACCTTTTAAGGAATTAATGCCCATTCTCAAATCTGTTAAGAGGGTGATGATTTATTGGGTCAAAGATGTTGCCTTCTTTCTATTCTTCTTCTCTGTTTCCTCATCTGCAAAATGAAAAGGCTGTGTGTAATGATCTCTCAGGTGCCCTGATACTACCTTTTAGTAATTCTAGTACTTTTCCTGCAGCTTGGTTATCTCCAGGTCTGCTATTTGAGAATGGATGCTCCAGAGAGAGAGGTTTAAGTTTTTACCCTGTTTCTTACTGAGATGTTTATAGTCGTTAACACAGACATATATATGGAACTTTGTTTTATAATTGTTTTCTAGTTCTATAAATATTAATGCATATTATATAAATTTAAGAGAAAAAAGAAAAATCACCTCCAAACCATCACTAATTAGCCTTTCACAGTATATTTTCAGTGCATGCACATTATAATTATGGTTCTCATTTTTTGGAGATACTGTGAGATTTTCCCGCACAATTTAATTGTCTTCTAAGCAATTATTTTAATGGATAAACAAGATTTAATTATTTTAAAATTCATCCTTTATAAACTGCATTGTGAATAAGCTATTTTTTGACCCTTCTGCTACTTCCACATTTGGCAGGGATGAAGTACTGGGCCTCTGAGATCGCACACCGCACCTGTGAAATCATGGTCCACGACTGTGTGATTCTGGACAAGGGTGCTAGATTTCCATAAGGTTTATTTTCCTGGCTACAAAATAAAAGCACAGTATACATTGTCTGTATAAGGTGGGCATGTTCATACACCTCACGCTGTCTGTACCCACGCTGTATCCGTCCTGTGTCCTCAAAGCCCATGTACTAAGGGCTTTGCCGCTACTTGCTGATCAGGAGGTTGCAGAACCTTTGGAGAGGGCCCCAGGCCAAGGTCTTAGGTCATCGGGACTGTGCTCCCAAGGAGACGTGGGATACTTGCCTTTTCTCTCTCCTTTTTTTTCTCCTGAGATATGAAGTGAATGGTGTTCCTGTACCACAAACACTTCCATGATGTGCCCTCTTCTTTCAGGTCCAAAAGTAACAAGATCAATCAGTCATAAAACACCTTCTATCTTTACAAGTTAATTGTCAGAGATTTGTTATGATGATAGGAACCTGACATGACGAGACTTCTTGTGAAGACCAAGCCGCTGGCTGTGCAGCAGTCTTGTATCTGCTCACACCACGCACTGCCCCCTCTCTGTCCTCACTGCGTTTCTTCATTATTAGCCCATAGAGGCCCTTCCTATTTCTGACTGATTGATACCTTGTGCTCTGCACAGCCAGAAAACAAAGGCCACAAATATTTCAGTTAAATTTTGATGTTCCTGATTGGAGTCAACAAAAGAGAGAGTAATCACCTTTGTCTCTAAATTAGGGACACAAAACTAAACCTGAAAAGGAATGGAAAGGGAGGGTCTTCTTGGCCGACCCTGGATCTGCAGAATTAGGCACCTGTGTGAAGCTGAGTAAAGACCACATAACCTCTGCTTTTCTGTGCCTGACAGATGAGCAAGGCACCCCCAGGCCTCCCTTCAAGTAGGGTCCCTTTGTGTATCAAGCTGCTCAGCTACCAGCTGGTCCACCCAGTGGTGGCAACAACCTACTGGGCAGCAGAAACTGCTGGAAGATAGCCTGATCTGTGAAGATTTTATGCTCTTCCTGTCCCACCCAAAGAATTGGTCAAGACAACTGAAAACCAATTTAATATAACTTTTATTCAAAGTAATGACAAAAAAGGGAATAATGGGGGACTGGGGAGATGGATCAGTGGAATAAGCACCTCCCTGGCACGCACAAGGGCCTGAGTTTGATCTCTGATTTCCCCCCACTTTTTTGAGGAGGGGAGTGAAGAAAGGGAAAAGCTTAAGAAAAAAAATAAAGGAGAAGATACAATCTATAAATAGGACAGGCCACTGCAGAAACAGGAGCATGGAACAGCGAGATGGTAGTTGTGGCAGCAAAGACCACAACCACTGGCTCTTACAACCTTCCTATGCAGTCTGCTGGGAGTTACTCTTCCTGATTGGAAGGTTCTTTTTGCCTGGATTGGGTTGTGTAGATACACCCTGTTCTTAGCCTTTGTCCTGGATCATCATATTTATTTGACAAGTTACATTCTACCTTCCAGACAGACTGCATTAGCCCTAATCTCTTACATCAGAACTGTGTCCAATCTCTAGGCTCTGGTTGCCTAGGAGCTAGTGTTGGCATTAAAGGACAGACCATGTCCTCTCTGCCCTCTGAAGAGTGAAGACTGCAGAAACAGACTGGACCTCCTTCGGAACAGTTTCCAACCTGGCTGCATATAATAAATGCCTAGCATACTTGTGCTATTCATAGTCGTGTAATGCTTCACATGACAAATGATGTGCATGCTTGTAGGTGCTTCTTATTTTCTGGAGATTTTATTTTTATGTGTTAATTTTTAGCATTAACAAGCTAAGGTACAAATGTGATGTTTTGATATATGTGTACTTTGCAGAATGAGTACATTGAGCTACTGCATATATACATTATCTCATGTCTTTTTCTCTGGTAATGAGATCACTTAAAATCCATTATCTCGGTAATTTTCAAGTCCTATTACTTCCTTAGGATAATTTTGTCGAACTATAATTATCTCCTTAAGAATGGATATTTTTAAGACTTTTAATAAATATAGACTATATTGCCCTCGGAGTGATTAAAAAAATTAAACTCTGAGAAGATCTGTTTTCTAAATTTTCCCTCAAATTTGTATAAAATACATAACAAAATACTACTTTTATAATTCTAAAATTAATATATAAATGATTATTTAAAAATAATTTTTAAAACAAGTAAATTTTTAACAAAATTAGCTCTGTATCATTTTCAGTGCAAAGAAGCTGATATTTCATGGTGTGATGGTGATTTTTATTTTTTTTTATTTTTTTATTTATTTATTATTTTTTTTTGTCTTTTTGAGACAGGGTCTCACTATGCAGCTCAGGCTGGCCTTAAGCTCACTTTGTAGCTCAGGCTGGTCTCGAACTCACAACAATCCTCCTGCCTCAGCCTCCCGGGTGCTGGGATTACAGGCGTGCGCCACCACGCCCGGCGTGATGGTGATTTTTGTAGCCAGTCCTTTATTAGTAAAGCACTTACTTGGATATCTAATTTCTGTATTTGCTAAGTTTTACAATAAATGTTGAAAATTAATTCTTGGTGAATGTTTTTACATTAAATTTTTAGTAGTTAAAGGATAGGTAGCCTTTCTATGTATTTGTGTGTATGCATGTGTGTGTGTATATATATATATATATATATATATATATATATATATATATATATATATATATATATATATATATATATATATATATATATTGTGTGTGTGTGTGTGTTGTTGTTGTTGTTGTTGTTTTTGTTTTCATTTTGTGGCACTGAGGATTGAACTTCAGGATTCTGTTCTTTCCAGGCAAGTGCTTATTCTACTGAGCTATTTCTTTCTTTCTATTTTTTTTTTTTCAGAACCA
>PVKA01044895.1:0-15881 GCA_004027165.1 Ctenomys sociabilis
TTAAAAGAAAGGGTTTTTGTTTCATTGCTTCTGTAAGTCAGAATCCCGGGCCTGGTGTGGAGCTCTGTTCCAAGGTCTCACTGGACTGAAATCAAGGTGTTGGTTGGTTCTGCATTCTCTTCTGGAGTGGGATCCTCTTCCAGGTTCACCACTTTTTAACACATTCAATTTCTTGCAAACTTAGGCCTGCAACCCTGTTTTCTTTCTAGCTACTATTCTTAGTTCTTAGAACCTCTACAGTCCTTTCACATGTGGCTCTCCCAGTAGTTTTCAACAGAGATATGTTTGCTTCTAGTCTAGGTCAGCCAGGGTATTTGTGAAAATGGATGAACTACTTTGTCACTTCTCAACTTATCAGTATATCCATTACTCAGAAATCTAATATGCATTCAGTGTTGCTTATCATTCAATCACAGAATGAATAGAAAAAGAGTAAGATTCTTGCTCCTCTGATTGTTTTTATTTCATGTAACAGTATACCTTTTCATCTTTAAATAGAGTGAATTTTATTCTTCATGCATTTTTATTTCTTATATGTGTATATGTGTGTACATATATAAATATATTCATATATATTTGTGTGTGTATACACAGATACATACACATACAAATTGTTAATAAGAACTGTCTGGGCAAGGCAAGCAAATGAGATTATATTTGGTGATTCTTGTTAGTCTTAGGCTGATGGTTCAGAAGAGACTGATGAATAGAGTGTGGTTGTGCTGAAATAGAGCCTAGTTGTCAGGACTATCTTTAGTGAAAGCGTCTGCTACATTTTTCTTCATGAGGGAAGTTGTAATTTTCTTTAACTTACCACCCACCCAGAAGCAGAGATGGGCCAAGCTCTTTGGGCTGAGAATGTTACTTTTCTTTGGGCTTTCAGTCACCCCTAGGCCTTCAGTGCTGCCTCTGGGCCTGTATTGGATGGGTCACACTTCATTGGCATCATTGATTTTATGTTTATTTGTGAAAGGACAGAATATGAAATTACCAAATAAAATATAATTTCAAGAGTTATTAATGAAAGAATATATTACATTCACTTTTAATGAGATTCTGGTGTTGCAGAATGATTCCAAGTAATGAATCCCAGGAAATCAATGAAAAGTTTAATTACAGTTGTGACAGAATTGTATGAGAATATTGCTTTGGTCAATTTTATTTGTACAATTTATCAATCCTCTCTGCCTTTCTCTTTGAATTTAATTGCTATGATGATATAAGTAAATACATCCTAAATTAGCTTTTGAGCTCTTTTAGGAATGTATTGTTACAAATTTAAAATTTCCAGTTCTATTGTAGTAATAGTTGGCTATCACTATTATATGTATTACCACTTTTGATTTGTACAGTTTCCCATTAGCTATAATTCTGCTTTGTAAATTTAGTCACTGTCATGGCTCTTTAAAACATTGCAAAAAACTGACAAAAGAAAATGGATGAACTACTTTGTCACTTCTCATTTTATCAGTATATCCATTACTCAGAAGTCTTGTATGCATTCAGTGTTGCTTATCATCCAATCACATTGCAGAATGAATAGAAAAAAAGAGTAAGATTCTTGCTCCTCTGATTGTTTTTATTTCATATAACAGTATATCTTTTCATCTTTAAATAGAGTGAATTTTATTCTTCATGTATTTTTATTTCTGGTAGTTCAATAATTATGACACTTGTCTATTTTGATGGCTGTTGACTTTCAAAAAATTTGTACAGTGTAATATAGAAGCTGATCTGCATATTTAAAGATATCTAAAGTAGTTCTCTTGGTGATTCTGCATTTTTACTAATTACATATTGAGAAAATTATAATGGATTTTCTTTTACATGCAATTGTTTACTAGTAGTATATTTTTGGCTGAAGACCTTAAAATACTGTCAGTAATTATATTTACTGAATTATCAATGCATAAAAGCAATTTAGTTTGATTTTTAAGAGGGTAGATCCTACAGTGTAGGAGAGAATCTTCCTTCAGATTCTCTCACTATTATCAGCCTTTCATGTTGCCTAAAAAAATTGCACTGGTACAATGAGAAACAAGCTAGGTGTTTTACTTTGTTGTTTTTTGTACCAAGGATCTAACTCAGGACCTGTGCTTACCAGGCAAGTGCTTATGCTGCTGAGCTATCTCCCCAGCCCATTAATCCATAACATTAGTCCGCTACTGGTGTAGCTGCCAGTTGTCAGAAAGGTATTAGTGAATTGAGTTTCTTTTATAACTAACATAGTACTGTGGCATTATTGTATACATTTTGTGCTTATGCTTTTCTGTTGGATGTTTAAGTTGAGGTCAGGCCTGTATTAATCAAGTTTTTACTATCCATCAAGGTCAGTTAAGGCTCCTCAAGATTACCTTTGAGCCATGTATGGCATCTCTTAGTTCTTCTGTCAGTGTCAGCTGTCTGGATGAGTCATGGTCATTGCTTGGCCAAGTTGCTTTCTGGGAAATCTTGAGAGACTTTCCTAGTGATTCTCCATAGGGATACTGGATATGGTATATTTCTTAT
The DNA here is from genome assembly GCA_004027165.1 of Ctenomys sociabilis. Taxonomy (NCBI): domain Eukaryota; kingdom Metazoa; phylum Chordata; class Mammalia; order Rodentia; family Ctenomyidae; genus Ctenomys; species Ctenomys sociabilis. The sequence continues at coordinate 2,509 of PVKA01044895.1, forward strand.
TTTTGTAGTATAACAATCTACTTGGTCAGAAGATTGAGAATTCTTGAAGTTGTAGGATGTCACAGCAGAGGTTCTCCTATGTCATGGATCTTTACCAACCTTGATGGGCCAGACCCAAAATTTTGGCTGTCCTCTTAGCCCATCTATCTTCCTAGTTTTTGGTCTCCAGACCTATTATTCAACATCCAGCAGGGATGGTTGATGACATTACTTTGTAATGGGAGCAGTAAGTTTAATATTACAATTATATCTGAATATCAAGCACATTCAAATACAATTTAGAACAGTTATGTTTTGTGCAAATCATAGATATTCTAGTAGTTGAATCCCTCTAGAATGTTAACAGACATATTACATAGTCTTATACAGAAAATCGGAACTCAGAAAACATATAATATTATAGTATGGCAATCTTGATGACATTTTTGTAACATACCGAAATTTCTATTTTGAAATAAAATGAGTCATCTCTATCTAGTATATAAGACACTTTTATCTAACTTGTTGACCTTTAGTAAGATGTGCTGAAGAAATTTGTTACATTGTCTGGATTGTTTAATACCAAAGCTTCTCTTTAAGTGTAACAACATGTATAACACAAATTAATAGAAGTTTTGCCCCATTTTTAATTAATCTTTTATAGGTGATCTTATATTGGGTTGGCATGAACCTCTTATCACAAGTAGCTGAAGTGCAAGAGAATGGCAAGTGTTTGAACCTTCAAGAAAAGTCCATTACTATAAACAATCCCTGTTCTACATTTTGGAAGACCTGAACATCTGAAAGCATGAATACATTTAGAGCACTACAAGATTAATAACAATCAGCTGTCATAGCCATATGAAAACTTTTGTTTCTTAACTTTGTTTTGTACCAGAACAACTTTAATTTTTTTTAAATTTATTTATTTAGATGCAGGGTCTTGCTCTGCAGCTCAGACTGATAGTGATCTTTCCATCTCAGCCTCCTCAGCACTTGGATTATAGGCATGCACAACCACACATGGTTTTGGTAGCTGGCATGGCATACCCGGGGTTCCAGGGCTGGCATGGCGTGTGGTACTGGGGATCAAACCTGGGTCCTTGTGCTTGCCATGCAGGGGCTGAGACTGCCAAGCTATCTTCCCGGCCACCAGAGCACCTTTAAATATTGAAAAATCTACTGTCTTATTTTTATAGAACTTAATCTTTTGGCAATGACCAATGTGAACATATTACAATAGTATTTTAGTAACATTTATTGGGATGTCTTACATAAGGCTGTGGAGATCACTGGAGCCTCCCATCAGTGAACAAAGGAAGGCCTGTCTTCCTAGGTAGCTGCTTTATTTTTTTTTCTTTCACCAGAGAGAGCCTTGATCAAAATCTTCCAACTTCAAAAGGTCCCCATTTAATTACCTTAACAAATTTCTGATGACCTATGAGAAAACCAGTTTTAATACCATATTGACCAGTTGACAACCCAGGTGAAAGCATGAACATATGATCCAAAAATGCAAAGGAAGAAGAAGAGAAGAGAAAATGTTTGAATTCAAACAAAAACAGATGTTAACAGATTGGACAAATAAGTCACAGCTTGACATATAGGACAGACAAACAAACATATTACAAAATCAGAGTGCACTGAAATAATTTTTGACCAAACTGAATTATAATAACTCTTACATTTTTAGACTAATGTACTTTATCACCTATTCAGACTTTTGATTCTTATATTTGGTTATTGCCTCTTGGGCTCCCTGGTTAATTTCCTTGATTGACACATCAATTTAGCCTCTTCCTTGTCTCTGTGTTCTCTAGGCTGGCCCTGCTTATCACCGCACGTGTGATTGGAAAGCTTTGTGAGGCTTTCCACTCAAAATGTCTCCCCTAAACAAGTGTGTGTTAATGTCTTGTTCTCTAGAGTGGCAGCTTTGGGAAGTAGTGGGACTTCTAAGAGACCAGGTCTAGTAGGAGGTCTGTGGGTCATTGAGATTGTGCCCTTGAAGGAAATTAGGGAGCCCTGGTCCTTTCCATTTCTTTTTCTCTTCTGTGTCTCATCCATGAGATGAGTAGTTTTGCTCTGCTACACACTTCTGCCATAATTTTATATACTGCTCAGGCCCAGAAGAAGTGTTATTAAAACCTTTAAAGTTAAGTAAAAATAACCTTTTTTTCTTTGTAAGTTGATTATCTCAGGTATGGTTGTCACTAATACAATGATGATAAGGTGACACAGACAGTTGTCTCTTTACATATATGAGTCTTCTTGCAAACTGTTGTTGAATACAACCAAGAAGATGAGCCTTTTGGGAGAGGATATCATATCTAAACCAAAATGCCATTAAGTGGCACTTCATTGGTTTTCTTCCTGTGGCATGTCATGTGATTATTGGACATCCACACTTCAGCCTCATGATCTTACCTCCAAGTATTCTTTGTTTCTCTTATTCTATCCTTCTTCTTTAAAACCATGACATTGCTCATACACTTCTCTGTCCCCTTAGGTTCAGCCATGGCTTCCCACAAATGTCTCCAGAGTTTTCTGCCTCATTTTCTAACTATGTCTACTGTGATTTCCACAGTTTCTCAGAAGAAGCAGCGTTCTAGGACCAAATAGTATCATTACCTCTTCCTGCATTTCTTTATTCCTGCTAATGTTCTTAATTACTCTGCATATCATCAAAATCTAGTACAAGAAAATGTACTAGTACTTTCCCTTTAATTCCTTTTTTTTGTTTTTGTCTTATGTCTTGTAGTTGTAAGATCATAATAATCTTCTAATCAAAATAAGCCTTTAATCCTATAGTTCTCTGTCTGCTACCCTTACTCACAGTGAATTAATGATACAACCTTATAGATTGCATCTCTTGCAAGATTCTGTCCCTGTAATTTGTGGTTCTTATTGCCACTAGGCTGAACCTCGAATCATAATTTTCTCGTATTGAACAGTCAGAGACCCTACTGACCATGAAACAAAGTATAAACTCCTCAGAGCCGGGGAGATGGCACAGTGGAATAAGTGTTTCCCTGGCAGGTGTAAGGCCATGAGTTCAATCCCCAGTTCTGCAAAAAAACAAAAGTACAAACTCCTCAGCTGGATATTCTAAATCTAGTGGCTGCTACTCTTCCTTTAATAAATATCACTCTGTTCCTAGAAAGTGGTAGCCCTGAAAATTTAGTCATGCCGTATAAGAAAGAGTTGCTGTCTTCATGGGTCTTATATTATGAAGAAGCCAGAATGCAGTTTGTGTTTAAAGAAAATAAAAAGGGCCAGGGAGATGGCTTAGTGGAATAAGGGCTTCCCTGGCAAACTCAAGGGCCTGAGTTCAATCCCCAGTTCTGCAAATAAATGAATAAATAAATAAATAAATAAATAAATAAATAAATGGTATGAGTAAGGTAGTGTTGAGCAACTACTTTGGATGACATGATCAGGAATGTTCTTTCTTATTAATAATTTGTTAGATGAAAGGACATTGCAAGAAAGTCCTCAAAGTAAAGAGGCCTTTGTGATTGGAAAACAGTGGGTGAACTATGGGAAGATAGGATTTGTGCTTACTGGGAAGGTAAAGAGCTTTTATTTTATTTCTGTTGTATTGAGATTGTCTAAGCAATGAAACAATGTCATCTGTTTATATTTGTAAAATACCTCTCTAGAAAAAAGCAGGGCGGAAGCAAGGAGTCAAGGTAGGAAAAAAGTAAGAGCTTAGACCATATCAGGATTTTGCAGTCTCAGCATTCTTGATATCATAGGCCATAAAATTCTGTCTTTGGGTGGTCTTTCACATAGCAGAGTGTTAAGCCATGCTTTTCCCTGATAGAAGACAGTGACCTTGTCCTTTCAACTTGTGACACCCAAAAGTGTCTCCAGACAATGCCGCATGTACCGTGGGAAGCAAAATGGAACCTGGCTGGGAACCTGGACTAGATGTGGCAATAGTAATAGGTTTGAAACACAACATAGAAGTGAAGTAGTTGATATTTTGTAATTAATGGAATACTGAATGAAGAAGAATCAGAAATGCTTTCTAGCTTTTTGATTTGTCTTTAACAAATAGTAGTGACACTCTTCGCGTTTTGTTTTTTTGACAAGGTCTCACTATGCAGCCCACATTCATAGTATCCTCCTGCTTTCTGCCTCCCTCGTGCTGGGATTACAGGCACGCACCACTACGCCTGGACTCCATCGCTGACTCAGCGCACCCAAAGGCGGTACCAGCGCGGCATGCGGAACCAGGAATCAAACCCTGGCCGTTGCGCTTACCTAAGCAAGCGCTTAGTACGCTGAGCTATACCGCCGGCCCTAGTAGTGACACTCTTGACATTTTTCTTCCTTGCCCTTGTGCCTATTCTTAAAATTATTCGCTTGCTATGTTGCTTACTGTATCATTCCCTTCTTTTCTTTCCATACCCTCCTAAAAGTCCAGCTTTAGTGTCGTCTTAAAGCTTTCTCAGAGAGCTCACCAGTGCTAAACATTTCCCTGTGAACTCCTACTGCCTCAAATCAGTATCTTACTTAGATAATTTCTGGCCATGTCAGTTTCTATAAACCCCAGAAAAGGTGTAACAGAGTCTATCAAAAAGGAGTCTACTTGGTGTGTGTTTGAATCACCTGGCTTTGCTTCTATGTTTTGTCTGATTCATGTCAGTCACTGTGTAACTAATATCTTCCTCATATGACCCTAAGGCATCATCTGTTATAAGCAAGCTCTGTATTACCCTGTCTAAAGTTTGTCACAGAATTAGGACCCTTACTGTTTGCTACTATGTGTTATGTATATGCATGTAAATCATCTCCCTGTGAATCCATGCAAGAGTAAGTAAAAAAGAGACTGTATGTATCTTTATCTCTTATAGTGTTTCCTCCATAGACTTAGATGGGATCTCTTAGGAGTTAAATGAAGCCATCATGAATATTGGTTTTTGGTAAATTTTGAATGACTAAGTAAATGAATGAATTTAGAAGATACACTTTAAAAGAAATTAACATTTTTCTGCAGTGTGTGTAACTTGTAGGATTTTTATCTTAAATAATGTGTATTTTTTTAAATGAAAGATGAGCTTCTAGTGTGTTTTATGAGTGTCATTGACTGGTTCGTAAGGACGTTGGCATCTTTGTCATTTTGGCTTATATAGCTAGAAGTCCTGCTGGTAACACTGTGTCTGCTCTCTTTCTGTACTGCAGCCCTAGTTGTAAGTACCACTTCAGCTGGATTTGCATTGGCTCCCGGTCCTTTTGACTGGCCCTGTTTCCTGCTTGCTTCTCTTGGAACAGGCCTTGCATCCTGTGCTGCCAATTCCATCAATCAGGTCAGTTTCTCACCTATATTATTCTATTGACTTTTTTTTTCTGGGTGTTGGGATTGTCACATTTTTCAAAATCTTCCAAAATGGGGAAGTTTCATGAATTTACAGCAGCATTGTATGCCCTATGAAGATTTGTGAGTTATGTAACTGATTTTTGAAGAGAATGTTTTCTTCTTTCTGTGTGTATGTGTATGTGTGTCTGTGTGTGGGTGTGTGTGACTGTGAATTGAATCCAGGGCCTTGTTATGCTAGGAAGCAAATGTGCTACTGCTAAGCTACATACTTCACCCAAAGGTGAATGGTTTTTAGGTTCAGATGAATGAGAAGAACATAGAACTATATATTTTAAATAACCAAGATTTGGGGGTTGAATAGTATTTTAAATCTGTCAAATTTTCTACTTACTAATGTCTTTACTTCAAGTATGTGCCCTGACTATTATGTGCTATTTTTCCTGGATTGATTTATTTGCATTTTAAACCAGAACTATATAAAAAGAGCCAGGTGTGGTTGACTCCTGTAATCGTAGCACTCAGACGCTGAGGCAGGAGTATCACCACAAGTTTATCAAGACTGGCCCAAGCTACATAGTGAGACCAGCCTGACTTACATATGGAGACCTTGACTCAAAAACTAAAAGGAAAATACTTTAGAGGACAGCCAGCTTTAAAAAAAAGAAAGCAGAAATGTGATATTTTGGCTAATTTTATACATGGAGTCAAATTATAATATATTTAAAAATTAATTAGGTTTTTTTTTGGTCTGGTACAGGATCTCACTTTGTAGCTCAGGTTGGCCTTGAGCATATGGTAATCTTCCTGCCTCAGCCTCCTGAGTGCTAGGGTTACAGGAGTGCACCACCATTCCCATCAGGCATACTTCTTTTGATGTACCCTTTTTTGTCCTCTGTTATTTTAAACATCTGAGTAATTCTGTTCTCATTTTTTCCTCTGCCTGATCACTGTGGTGTGCCCTAACACTGTGGCTTTTTCATAAGATATATACTGAAAATAGCTTGGCTAACATTTAAGGAAAATCATTTTCATCACCAGAACACCCAAGAGGAACTGGCATAGGTTTTAAACAAGAATTCAAGTTACTAGCAGAAAAACTGATTGATAAAGTGAATATACCAGCAGCTGGTCTGCAAAATAAGGGAATTAAATTTGATAAATCATTCTGTTTCAATAATGAATTATCAGCTAATTAGAGAAGTCTGTTTCAAATGGGTGGTAAAAACTATTTAAATTTTTGGTGTATTAAACCCATCAGCTATTTGGAAAAAGGTCTATTTTAATAAGGCTTAATAAAATGCACAACTTTTTTATAAGGGGTTTTGCACTGGGATTTGAACCTAGGACCTGTACATATTAGGTATATTAAGTCTGTGTTCAACTGCTGAACTGCCCCATACACATTCCTTTTGATTTTTTTTTTTCTGTATTTTTTAGGGAAAGGTCTACAGGGTATTCAGGGTCTCACTACTAGATGAGAATCATAGAGATTCTCCTGTTCACAGCTTCCCAAGTGCTGGGATTATAGGCATGTGCCACCACGCCCAGTCTCAATTGCTATCTCAACATGCCCTGGGGGTGGGGCCAGCGCTGAGCCATTTGATTTTTATTTTGAGACTGGCTCTTGGTAAGTTATTTTAAATGTCAAAACAATCTTAGAGTGTGATTAAAATAGGCACACGGTTGTAGCACTTAAGATGAAGTTGTTTATTTGGCTATTTTGTGTTTGATTTTAAAGTTTTAAAACTTAAATTATTACTGTTGTTTAGTTACAGATCTGGATCAGGACTGAGCCAGGGCACATTTGAGTTTTCAGTCTCTTTTTTCCTACATTTAGGAGCTGTATTTATCTTTGATATACTAATCTCTGTCTCCTTTGTAAATTACTCAGGCTCAAAACAAAAATTTAAAACAAAAGTTTCAGGAGGATAAAAAGACAACTGCAAGAATGTTTTAGAAACCCCAGAACATAAATAATAAGATTGCTTTGGATTGGTGTTACCTTTTCTGCCCCAATTACCTAAACAAAGAAGTAGCTCAAGAATTTCTCATGAAGAAAATTTTTACAGCAAGAAAGTATCTGGGGGCCGTAGGGGGAAGGACTGATTTATATGTAGGCAGAAATTGATAGGAACTTAATAGACCAAGGCTTTAGAAATATTGAAAGGGCCATGCATTTACATGACTGCTAAAGTTCTAAATTTTGAGACCACTAAGAAAAGCCACAGAATACCTGATGGGATTCTTTCTGTTATCAAAAAATTACAGTCTTTGCTACTAATCCTTCCTTCTCAGTTTGTGTCCTAGCTCTGCTCAGTCTCCCACTAGTAGAGCTCTCATTTTCTCCTTCTGGGACACTCACTCTTTCTTCATATATCAGTCATGCCCCACAGCAGTGTGGTGTTGTGAGGTCAGTTTATAATCTACTCTTAGTGCACAAATTCCATCATCTTGTATCAAGTGTATTGTTTCCTTCCACTTCTCTTGGGTTCTCATTTCATTAGAAGCATCAGAATTCTTATAAAAATGTCCCAGCACAGTAGAATTCCACTTTCATTGTTATGAATGTTGTCTTAGTCACTTTCTTGTTACTAAGCTGCACCCTTAAATTACAGAAGGCAAGGTTTATTTTGGCTCACAGCTGCAGTAGATTGTCCCCATGCTAAACCAGTTTGAAAGAAGAAATGTTACCTCAGAGGGACATGGCATACAAGCATCTACTTACTTCATGATGGCCCAGAAGCCAAAAGTAGAGAGGAGCAGGAAGGAAGAGATACCCTTCTGGGTCACCACCCCCACCCCATGACCTGCCTGTTATTAGGCCCTACTTCCTAACAAGAAATCAGGTTAGTGCCCAATGAGCCTTGCAAAAGCCCCACCTCTGAATATGTGGGACCATTGGAGGACATTCTAGATCTGAATTATAATAGGTACTGTTGGTTTCCCATGTTACCTTTTTTTAATAATATAGTAAAAAATAATATAATCCCAGTGTTGATGGGCAGTGTAGGGCCATTTTAAATTAGCAAGCAGTGAAAAGACCACCAAGCAATAGTGATTTATGAAAGTTTTTTATTATCTTTTTAGCCTATGAAAAAATAAGTGATTAACAACAGGCAAATAAGTGCACTGCGTATCATAATCCTCAAAGTAGTTACTTTGACTACAAGACATTAACCAAAGTTTTTAATATCAGGTAAAGTAAAAACAGACGTTTTGTTAACCATCCAGCAGAAAAATGTAGAAACGAGGTATGAAAAATGAAGCTGTGTTAATATGATGAACTGTGGAAGGCTCAAGTCAGCAGATTTGGACATTGCCAGTCCTGTGAATAACCCACTATTATTGTGGACTGCTGGACTATATTGGAATATTTTGCTGAATTCATGCACTTGTAATATTTGGATGGCAGTGGAATACCCATCTCTGACAAAACTAAACAAAAAAAGGAGATATAAATGAAGGACAATTTTGTATCTGTACATACAAAATAGGATAGATATCTAGCTACTTTCTCTTAATTCAATAAGAAGAAAAATTTGTGTAATAGTATTTGGACAGGATATCATGTCTGAATCTTGTGCTATGAATGACTACTGCAAAGACAACAATATACAATGTATTACTTGTTGTAACTCTCCTACTAACCTGTTTTCAAGCTGTCTCACTGCAAATTTTTTTCTCAATAAAATTAATTTAAAAAGAGGGATTCATTGCTTTTGTAAATTCATTGCTTTTACTCATATTAATGAGTGTATATATGTGGTTGGTCTGTGTAAGTCCTTCAGCTTCTTTCTGGTAGAGTCCCATGAATGACAGCATTTTCTTTTATTCATGTATATAAAAAAGATTCAAGGGACATTATATGTATTTTTGTGTACTTTATTTGAGCTGTTACTAATTTACTGAGCCTTTCTTCTTTGTAACCAAGTTCTGTGATCTCACTTGTGAAAGTAGAAAAAAATATAGCCTTGAAAAGCAATTCTTACATTTGTTTTAAGGATGGAAAATGAGATTCAGCTTCTGGTTTATGAAATAGTGACTAGTGCACAGAGATACATAGGACAAACCACTAGAATTGAAATATAAAAGTAAATTACATACATGTTTTGTAGTATATATGTCCATGTTTTATTCAAAACCATAGTGTAGTTTAAAGACAAGTACAGCCTCAAGGATGAAAGCAATCCATAAAATGTTTTCAGTTGAGCAACTGGAAGTTAGAATGTTGTTGATGGCTTTGACTATGCAGTTCCTGAGAAAAAAGTGGCAGACTGAGTATCAGAACAAATTCAAGTGGAATGAATTAAGGATTTTAAAAGGATGAAAATTATCAAAATATTGTAAAAGTTGAGCATTTGACATAACAGACTGAGTAATCCTCAGCTATAACTGGAATTGTTTTACTTGGGTTGGTTGTGTAGCAGTCTCCTCACAACCATCTATGTGTCCCTTTCCATGTTTCAGTTACCCATGATCAATTACAGTTCTAAACTATAAAATAGAAAATTAGCATTTCATAGGTTATAAGTACTTGCCAGGATCATTTTATTTAGTACAGTATATTCTCAGGATCAGTAGTAATTACTGATGTTAATCTTTTACTAATTTATATATTTTGTCATAGATATATATTTATAGGAAAATACATATACATAGGGTTTATGTTTGTATATTATATATTCCATATATACTAGTTTTCAGGTTATCTACTGGAGTCTTGGACTAAAGATGGACTACTAGACAAGATATTTTTAAATGTCATGAAACAAAACAAAATTTTATAGTCAAATAATAAGGGAAAAATAGAGTGTGCATCATTATTGTCAAAGTAGTATACAAGATGTAAAAGAAAAAGATTCTTACAGATAACACAAATTTTCTTTTCAGTGAGCTAAAGTGACTGATGCATACATTCGTCATTAAATACATTTCTGTGGGATAAATTCCAATGATAATATGCTGTTTCTTTTTGTGGTTTTGAGTTTTCTCAACAAATTTTCTGTTGTTTTAACTTTGTGTTCCTAGAACTGCATACATTTGTAATTAGGTTTTTTTTAAGTACAAATACTGGGAGGGAAATTGCTGACAGGAAAGAAAGCACATTGAAGCGAGTTTAACTTTGGAGTGTTTGATCCTCACAAAATAATTTCTTATATTCATACATTCATTCATTCATTCAGAAATTTATAATTTCTTATATTCATGTTTTAGAATTTACAGAGCATATTTACACAACTTATCCCTTCAATTTTACAACCTAGTGACATAGGTGACATCATTTCTGCTCGTAAAACATACTCTTTTGCCATTGAATTTTTACATGTAGTAAATAAAAGATTCATTATACAAATAGTGTTTTCATTTCAAATCAATGAGAAAATATAGATTAGCAAAAATAAGTTTTTATTTTACTTTCCCATGTGTTAGAATTACAGCAGAGAACAAAGAAAAATCTCCCATTCAAATAGATCTACTTTTTAAGATTTTATTTTATATTACAGTCTTTTAACAAGCATTTTAAAATATATAATTCCATATAAATTTCTCAGAAATGTCATATAATATTTGCAGTTGTATATATTTTTCACTTGAAAATATATCATGAGTACCCTTCCCTATCAACATTTGATGTGGCATTATTTTAAGAGTTATTATGGACATTTGTTTAATCAGTTTCTCCCTATTTGATATTTTAGGATTTTTGTTTTTTCACAAATAAACAATATTGAACTAATATATATATATGTGTGTGTGTGTGTATATATATATATATATATATATATATATATATATATATATATATATATATTTTTTTTTTTTTTTGGTGGTACCAGGGATTGAACTCAGGACCCTGTGCTTGCCAGGCAAGCACTTATTGTATTGAGCTATCTCCCCAGCCCTTTATTTTATTTTAATTTTATTTAATTTTAGTTTATTTTTTGCAGTTCTGGGGATTGAACTCAGGACTTTGCACTTGCCAGGCAAGCGCTTATTCTACTAGCTATCTCCCAAGCCCAAGAACTAAAATTCTTGTAGTTAAATATTTTACACGTCCATAATTCTTTTAAGAGATTCTTCAAAGCATTTGTGTCCAAAACCATGCCATCTTCAAATTAAAAGGTTAAAATTTTAAAAAGCCATCTATTTAAAGTATAGATGGTTGGAATACCCTTCCAACCATTTATTTTAAGTCACTTTTTTCTGCTTGACATCTTGTAGGAGTGTTCACCCCCAACACTATGAATTAGGGACTGAGTTCATAGGTTACGTCAGCAGTGCCTTTTAATTCAAGTTGTTTTGATTACTTAGGAAGTGGAATTTATATTTTAGTGTTTCTTAGCCTTTACGTGTGTCTTTTGCCAGCACATTTGCTTATTTTGTTGTTGAGATGTTTGCTTTTGCAGTGTTCTTGCTATATGGAGATCGGATTATTAACTCTTTTGTCATATAGAATGGGAATATTTTCTGTAGTTCTTTAGTCTTTTAGTTTCTTTCTTTAGTGCAGCTGTTTCTTGTATTTATGCAACAGATCTTTTCATTTTTAATGAAGTATTTGAGATGGCCAGAGATAGCTCAGCAGACTAAGCACCTGCTTAGGCAAGTGCCGGGACCAGGGTTCGATCCCTGGCATCATGTGCTGCACTGGCTCTGCCCCTTGGTGTGCTGAGCTGGGCACCTGAACTGGGCTTGGTGGTGCACACCTGTAATCTCATGCTGGGGAGGCTGAAAACAGGAGGGTGGTGGTGGTGGTGGTTTATCCAACCTCATCACTCCTACCAGTTCAGACTGTGTGATCCTGTTATAATGATCTGTCCCATGTAGTGGAGGAGATTTTTCAGCATCCTCAGCTTCTACTCACTGGATATCAGTAACATCCTTACCCCCAGCTATGACAACTGAAAATGGGTTTGAACAATGCCAGATGTTTCCTGGGGACCAAAGTTCCTTCCTCCCTTATCCCCGTTAAGAACCACTACTTTCATAATTTCTGCTTTTATTTCATTCTGAGATCTTTGCTCGAGATGCTGGCTAGAATTTTTGCTTCAGGTAATTCCTGGCTCACATTTCTTCTTATTACTATCCAGTGATAACTGGGGTACTCTTAGGTTCTGCTTTATGTCTGTATTGTTGGTATAATTATTAAAAATACCCCTTGTGCTCACAATTATCCCATTTTGAATAAGAAATCATTTTTTATTACTACCATATTCACCATCCATTTATAGCTGCTGTCTTCCATTATAAATAAGATGTAGTAATGCCTTTGCTGTCTTCCATTATAAATAAGATGTAGTGATACCTTTGCATCAAGAGGACTCTGCTTGGATTCTGCCTTTTCTGTTCACAAGTGTGTCACCTGGTTAACTAGAGATTTTTGTGAGTGCAAATTACATCACCTAGCTTATCAGCTTAATTCTTTTTTAGGTATATCTATACTCCATTGTCATGACTAATTGTGTTTTACATGCACAGAGTTAAAAATATTTTATGTCCATTTTTAGTCTACTATTAATATATTGTTCTAGAACTTTGTCTTAGTTACTCTTGTTGCTGGGACAAATACCGACACCAACATGAAGAAAGGAAAGGTTTATTTAGTCCATATTCAGCTGGGTCCAAGGTGGCCTGGTACAAGGCAGAGGGCAACCTTTTTTTTTTTTTTTAATTTATTTTTTATTTTATTGAAGTACAAATATCAATCAGTTTCAAGACACCTTAACAAGACAGATTCGATAAATTAATACATTGCAAACTGTTTTCATAATGTTTTGGTATCGTACAAGGTGCATACATGATATTATATTTACAGATATTATTTTAGCAGATGTCTCTTATCAGTAAATTAAAAGTGTAGCTGCTTACTTATCTTATTTTTTATACATGAATTATATCAAAAATTCAATAATTATTTTCCTAGTTGATGACCGTAGTACTAGAAGCTGACATAATATCCTGTCCAACCACCATTAGTGCAGATCTTGCCTCTCATAGGATTATGTAGAAGCACAGCGTTATCTATCCCAACTGTACTGTGTATACACACACATCATGATTTTTCTTTCTATAC
>PVKA01044897.1:0-15878 GCA_004027165.1 Ctenomys sociabilis
ACCCACTAAATTCATGGAAATTAAACAACACCCTACTCAGCAATCAATGGGTTGCAGAAAAAATTAAACAAGAAATTCAACAATATCTACAACTCACTGAAAATTCAAGCACAACATACCGGAATCTATGGGGTGCAATGAAAGAAGTTCTTAGAGGGAAAATCATAGCTATGAACTCACACATTAAGAAAACAGAATGTGAACAAATAAAAACCCTAATGTTGCACCTCCAACATATAGAAAAAAGAGGAGCAAATGAAACTCAGAGCCCAAAGACAAGAAGAAATCATAAAGATTAGAGCAGAAATTAATTCAATTGAGATGCAGAAAACAGTTAAAAAATTCACAAATAAAAAAAGTAGGTTCTTTCAAAAATTAAATAAAGTAAATAAGCCTCTAGCCAACCTCATCAAAAAGAGGACAGAAAAAATTCAAATACAGGCAATAAGAAAAGAAAAGGGTGAAATCACCACAGACCAAGTAGAAATCCAGAAGATTGTCAATAGCTACTTTCAGAATTTTTATGCTCAAAGAATAGGAGACACAGATGAAATAGACAGATTCTTAGAAAGGTACAAATTACCAAACTGAAACAAGAAGATAAAACAACTCTCACCTAAGCCAATACCAGACAACGAAATATGAAATGTAATGAGAAGCATACCGACAAAGAAAAGTCGAGGTGCTGATGGATTCACACCTGAATTCTACAAGAATTCTATAATCCCTACACTCCCCAAATTCTTCAATGAAATTGAAAAGGAAGCAGTCCTCCCAAAATTATTTCTGGAGGCAAATATTATACTGATCACAAAACCAGGCAAAGCCACAACCAAAAAGGAGAACTACAGGCCAATCTCCCTCATGAACATAGATGCAAAAATACTCAATAAAATCCTGGCAAACAGAATACAGCAAATCATCAAGATCATATACCATGACCATGTAGGACTCATCCCAGGGATGCAAGGATAGTTCAACATTTGAAAATCTATAAATGTAATACACTATATTAATAGACTGAAACATAAAAAACTACAAGATCATTTCAATGGATGGCAAGAAAACTTTTGACAAAATCCAACACTCATTCATGTTCAAAGTCCTACAGAAAATTGGAATAGATGGACTCTACCTTAACTTGATAAAAAGCCATCTATGACAACCCAAAAGCTAATATAATTCTAAATGGGAAGAAACTGAAATTTTTTACTCTTAAATCAGGTACAAAACAAGGATGTCCTCTATCACCCCTCCTATTCACTATAGTTTTGGAATCATTAGCAATAGCCATTAGAAAAGAGGGAGAAATAAAAGGAATAAGAATAGGTAAAGAAAAAGTTAAATTATCACTATTTGCTGATGACATGATACTTTACTTGGAAGACCCAAAAAATTCCACCAAGAAACTCCTAGAACTGATATGGAAATTCAGTAGCATAGCAGGGTCCAAAGTCAATACTCAAAAGTCAATAGCATTCCTCTATACAGATAACAAGCACACTGAAAAGGAAACAATACATTTTATAATAGCACCACAGGGGGAAAAAAAGAAAATGAAAAACCTTGGAATTCACTTAACCAAGGAAGTCAAAGATCTTTTCACAGAAAATTACAACATCCTGAGAAAAGATATTATAGAGGATTTCAGAAAATGGAAAGATATTCCATGCTCTTGGATAGGAAGAACCAACATCGTGAAGATGGCCATACTCCTAAAGTTGCTGTACAGATTTAATGCAATCCCTATCAAACTGCCACCAACATACCTCCCAGACCTAGAGAAATCCTTCCTAAAATTTAGTTGGAACCACAAATGACCTAGAATAGCAAACACAATCTTGGCCAATAAAGACAAGACAGGAGGCATCACAATTCCTGACTTGAAATTATACTACAAAGCCACTGTGATAAAATCAACATGGTATTGGCAACAAAATAGACCTGTGGATCAATGGAATAGATTAGAAGATGCAGAGGCATGTATAAACACACTCAGCCATCTGACCTTCGACAAAGGGGCCAAACAAGCTTACTGGAAGAAAGATAGCCTCTTTAACAAATGGTGCTGGAAAACCTGGCTTTTTACATGCCAAAAACTAAAACTTGACCCAGCTCTATCACCATGCACTAAGCTAAAGTCAAAATGGATTAAAGATCTAAATATTAAAACAGAAATACTCAATCTCCTGGAAGAGAAAGTAGGAGGAACTCTTGAAGACATAGGGGTAGGTAAAGAGTTCATAAACAAACATATATTTGCATGGGAAATACTTGAAAGAATCAACAACTGGGATCAACACTTCTTGAGGAGTTTCTGCACATCAAAAGAAATTGCCCACAAAGCAAAAAGACAACCCACAAATTTCAAAAAATCCTAACTAATAACCAATTAGAAATATGTCTGCTGTCTATAATATATAAAGAACTAATATATAACTGGGTCCTCAAATTTAAATACCCAATTCAGAAATGGGCATCTGAGATGAATACACACGTATCAGAGAATGAAATTAAAGAAGCAAATAAATATATGAAAAAATGTTCCACATCGTTAGCCATCTGTGTAATGCAAATTAAAACAACACTGAGATACCATCTCACTCCAGAAAGAATGGCTATCATAAGGAAATCAACCAACAACAAATGTTGGAGAGGTTGTGGGGAAAAGGGAACACTTTTCCACTGCTGGTGGGAATGTAGACAGGTACAACCATTGTGGAGGTCATTGTGGAGACTCCTCAAAAGAGTAGGACTAGAAATCCCATTCAAGCTGGCTATCCCTGTACTGGGAATTTTCCCAAAGGATCTGGATACATTGTATCATAGAAATATATGTGTACCTAAGTTTATAGCAGCGCAATATGTGATAGCAAAATCTTGGAAACAAGCAAGATGTCCATCACATGAGGAATGGTTGAAAAAGATGTGGTATTTCTATATAATGGAGTATTACTCAGCTATAAAGAATGATAAGCTTGAAGCATTTATATTGAAATGGATGCCACTTGAACATATACTCATAAGTGAAACAAACCAGACACACATGTGCAAATATCACATAGTCTCCCTAGTATAAGAAGTCAAAAGAAGAAATACAAATAGAAATGTACAACAACAACTAAAAAGAACTGATTCAGTTAGGGCAAACTGAATGACATATTCTGTAGGATACTAATCAGCTTTTCTTCTGGATGGTTAACAACCTAAGTTCACAAGTCAGAGTTGGAGAAATAGAAGAGCTTCAAGGCCAGCCAACATTTTGGTCCTAGCCTTTCAAGGTCAGCAAAGACTTAAGACATAGGAGAACCTGTACTGCAACATCATGAAACTCAGTTGTGTCCCAAATTTTCTGATGAAGAAGATTATGGAGCCACAGAGGAAAGAGCTTGATGATGTACTGTGTGCCTAAGGAGAGTCACATGTCAAGAAAACTTTCTCTCAGGCTCTTACAGAGAGCAAACTGTTCAAGCATTGGCCGTGACTCATCTACATGGCTGACACAGACAAAGGATCTTCAGAATAAGGTACAGATTTACAAGATAAACCCTGAGGGGCCTCCACTGACCTTATCAGAAACAAAAGCTACATCTTTTGGTATATAGGCCTTGATCTATTTTTGTCTTAACCGTCTAGCAGACAACTATAAAAATTAGGTATATAATGTGGGGCCATAATAATAAGTTGAGCTGTAAAAGGCTACAGTCAACAACTTCTTCAGATAACTCACTATTATTGTGGAATGCTGGACTGTGTTGGATTGTGTCGCTGATTCAGGCACCTAACCTGGTTCAATGACAATGGAGTGCTCATTTTTGACAGGTCTAGACAAAAAAAGGCTATATAAAGGAAAAATCATGATGTGTGTGTATAAACAGTACAGTTAGGACAAATATGCCATGCTTCTGCCTTATTCTATGAGAAGCAGGATTTGCACTAATAGTGGTTGGACAAGATATTATGTTGGCTGCTAGTACTATGGACAACCACTAGGAAGATAACAAGGTAGAAAGTATTTATTATTGAATGTGTGATATAATTCAGCTATAAAAAATAAGATAAATATATAGCTACACTCTCTTCATTCACTGATTAGAGACACCTGCTATAATAATGTCTGTAAGTATGATATCATGTATGCATCTTGTATGATACCAAAACATTACAAAAACAGTTTGCAATGTATTAGAAAAAAAAAAAAAAAAGGAATCTACTACTTGAAAAATAAAATAATCTACTATTTGACAAACTTAAATTTATTATGTTAGGGGGTCGGGGAGATGACTCAGTAGAACAAGTGCTTGCCTGGCAAGTGCAAAGACCTGAGTTCAATCCCTGGTTCTGCCAAAAAAAAAAAAAAAAAAAATTTTATTATGTTAAAGTCTCAGGATTTAGGAAATCTTGACACTAAAACAAATTAGACACATAGGGGGCTGGAGATGGCTCAGAGGAGTAAGTGCTTCCCAGGCAAGCACAAGGATCTTAGTTCAATCCATGCCTCTACCAAGAAAAAAAAAATGGACACAAATAATATAAAAGCAGAATGAATTTAACCCACAGAGAATGCTGCACTGATCCTCGAGCAGCATGCTTGTCACTGCTCCTCTGGTCCCCTCCCTTGCAAGGGAGCTGCCTGGATGAGAGAGCACTCAGAGAGGTCCTTGGTTCCCTTGTACCAAACCTGGAGGACTGGAAGGGTGTGAGCGAGCATTTGCTGTTAACCAACACCTCCTTGGGGCTGGGGAGAGCGCTCAGTACAGTAAGTGCTTGCCTGGCAAGGACAAGGGCCTCAGTTCAATCCCCGGTTCCACACAAAAAATAAATAAATAAATAAATAAATAAAGGCCAGCCAGACAGTTCAGCAGACTAAAGCACCTGCTTAGGCAGAGCGCTGCAGCAGGGGTTCGATCCCCAATCATGCCCTGCTGGTCCCGCGCCCAGGCTACACTGAGATGGACATTGAGACTGGGAGTGGTGGCACATGCCTATAATCCCAGCGCTTGGGAGGCTGAAAACAGGAGGATCACTATGACTCTGATCTGTGTAGTGAGACCCTGTCGACCTTGTACTAAATACATATTTTAGAAATTTTTCTGTTGAATTGAAGTGAATGAAACTAATGATGTTCACAGCATGTTATAAAGTAGGAAAAGCCAAGTCTGCAAAGAGTATGATCCAAGTTTCATAAAAACACAAGTCTTAAAAGTGAAATAAAGTATGTGTGCATATTCATAAAGAGAAAAAAAATGAATTCACTCACTTCCCAATATTCATTTCATCCTCTGACCTGTGCTCATGATGCTTTTCTGCTCAGTTCCAGACATGGTCATACATTAAAAAGTATTTGGCTGCCCCAATGTACACATTCCCAGCCATGGAAAGCAAGGGGACACTTAGTCTAATTTGATTTGACTTCTCATGCTGCAAATAGTAAATACCCCTACTCTGGCTATACGGTGCTATGGGTCTTTCAATTTTTGGGCTTAGGTTACTTGTATTGGTCATTTTTTCATTGCTGGGACTGACCACTTGACATACAGAATTTGAAGTAATTTTTTTTTGGTTTGTTATCACTTTGGGATTTTGGGGGGTTTGTTTTGGGGAGGGTTGCTTATGGTTTTAAAGACTTCAGTCCATAGTGAACCAGGTCCAATGCAGGGACATCATGACAGAAGTGTAGATCTACTTAGTCCATGGTGGCTGGGAAGCAGAGCACAGGGGAAGAAGAAAAGAGATCAGGGACCAGAAAGAGATACAGTAAACAAGATTACCCCTCCATGACCTACCCTGACACACCCAGAAGTGTGCTCTACTAATTCATTAAGTGACTCTCAAACCAGTCAAGCTGACAATCCAGTGTGGCTGTGAAACTGATGATTTCATGCTAACATACCTCCCGGCACAGTGCTGGGTGCTTTCCAGGGCTCTAACTGTGAGAAGTTTATTAGGTGGCTATAGGAAACATAGCTATTAGACAATCCTTTTCCAGGCACTAGTTATACTGTTCTGGGGAGGGAATTCAATGCTAATGAGTTACATACAAAGCATCCTTCCACAGAAACACACATCAAAGAAAGCTGTGTGTTGATCACTTGATAAAAACATAAGGAGAAGTTCTGGGAGGGGACGGGATCCTAGCCTCATGGTTACCCTGTAGGCATGATTCAGCCATTTGCCAGTTCACTGCTCTAATTGACTTCAAAAAACATAACACCATGAATGATAAGAATCATAAAAAGAAATTTACAGATATCAGTGAATATTGATATATTTAAAAACAACAGAATTTCATATAAACATAAATTTATAACATATTTAGAAACCTGCAAACAAATAATACTGCATTTTTAGTAAGACACATATCATAATTTCAATTAATTTCTATATAGGTAACAATGAAATATGTATGTAAACAAGTACTTTGTTATAAAGTGTACAATGCATATAACAATGAATATGAAGTATTTCTAATTCATGCACTCAAGAAAGACATTCCATATTTTCTTTAATATTAATACAAAGCAGGCAACAAAAAAGAATGAATGAATTCTAATATATACTGTTGTTTCAATAAAATATCACTACAAAACCAGAAGGAAAAGTGAAGAAATATATCTATCATAATTGCATTATAAAACTCTTTAGCATCAGAACCTAGAAATCACCATCGTCAGAGCCAAGCAAATCATTATTCTCAAAACTTTATATTCTAACACAGTTGTTTAAAACCTATTGATTCCTCTTATTGTTGGCATCTGCTGTATTAACACCCAAGACATCTCTGTTTAAACAATAAATCCTGTTGCATACCAACAAGAGCATTACTGCTCACATATTTCTAAAATAAATTCACTTTGTGTCTTGTTTTATAACATATCATAAACTTTCATTTTCTTCATATAGATGTGAATTTATCTTTCCTGTCAATGTCACTTAAAACATTTGAAGCCTAAAGCAAATGTCACTTCTGCAACTGTGTCTCATTTAGAAAGATGTCTATGGTATGCTAATATTACGTAGACAAAGATATCATGCCGGCATCTTGTCCTCTGAATAATTACTATGAAAAGAACAATATGCAATGTATAAATTATTATAACTATACTGCTAACCTGCTTTGAAACTATTTCATTGCTATTTCATCTTTTTTTCTCATTAAAATGAATTTAAAAAAATAAAAGCACATCTTGCTATAGTAAAGCTGTTTTATATATCTTATGTGTTCTTTAATTTTCCATCTATATACATAATTAAGTTTATTAGGACTTACAAAGTGAATAAGTTATTTTGATGTTGGAAAAATAAAAAAGAGGTTGAAGAAGGGGAAAAAGAATGGAATTGGGATGCGTTATATTAATGTGCCAGTCCCCTAAATTGAACATCATAACCATTATGTACTGCAAAAATGCAATGACAATAATAAAAATGATAGAGAATATAAAAAGAAAGATGTCTATGAATTGCAACAGATTGTGAAAGTCTGGTATAAGAATTCCCTGTGTTTCCAGTGATCCACAAGTTCAGTTATGTGAGCCCCAAAGAGCTCTAGAATTGCCGGACAATGCTTGTTAAGTCTGTTTCCCTCATATACGCTAGAGTATTTCTCCTAATTCAGTAGTTTTAAAAAACAGAAAGTTAGTACTTACTTGTTGCTCAGTTTTTCCTATTAAATTAAATTGCAAGGATTACCTAGCACTTATTCTAAAGTTCTTCTTTTATGAGGCCACTTTACAATTCCTGTGAGGAGACCATTTTGACATCCCCTGTCATATTCTGTAGCCCTCTTCTCTAGCCTTTTCATGAATGTTTGTCTCAAAGCTAATTCTTTTGCAGTGTCTCTGTGGCTTCCCAGAAATAAAGAATGATGCTACTATGCTTCAATCGCTATGACTGGGGAAATATGATGCTGTACACTGAGTCCTCTGTGCAAGGAGTTGTCTAATTTTTATAGTGAGCAGAAAGCAACGAAAGTAACCACTGCTTTACTTTTTCTTTTCTGCTCAGACTAACAATAATGCAACACAATTGTTTTAAGTTTAAAGAAGGAGCTGACAGTAATAATGTGCTACCTGGTATAAAATTATGACATAAAAAACTCAAGATTATAATGGGTATAAAATGTGACAATATTAACTGACATTTGCCTACATAAATGGGAGGTATTGCATGGCACTGTGACCAAGTTCTTATCCTTATATTAATAAAGTAAGAATAAAAAGTCACACAAAATGCTTACCTATAAGGTTTTCTCTTTACTGCACACTATGGAAATTTGAAAAATTATCCATACCTATTCTTAAAACCTAAATTTCTCAGTTTGGACCCAAACACCAGCACTCATAAAAGCTTTAGCTGATTAAAAACAATGCCAGATTCACTCATCAGGACTGGCCAGGATGATGTTACACAAGAGCTGAGCCAGCACAAGCCCTCGCCTTCCACGTGGTTGGTGAGATATGCTCAGTGTTTAATATTAAATACAATCATAGCATGAGAATTTAGACATTCTCAAGTTAGGAAAACAGGCCCCTATTCTTCATAAAGGACTTTATTAAATAATTGACTTGTTTAAAATGATTCAGGACTGCTGATTTCAGTGTCTTGTTAGGCTCTGTCCCATTTGATGTACTAATTTTGAATTCTACTTTGATCTGTGTGGTAATTTGAAGTTTTGCAAAGGGAAACAACATGATACAGGACATATATTTGATAAGATTATTCATAATACTCACAGAGTAATGTACAAAATAGAAGTTTGGGAAATCCATTCACACACTAAAGACCAAAGACTCCATCTGAGGGCCTGGATCCCATGAAAATGTCCTGCATGATGTGCTGGGGAGATGGCTCACTAGAATAAGTGCTTGCTACCTGTAAGTGAAATAAACCAGACACACATGTGAAAATATCATATAGTCTCCCTAGTATAAGAAGTAAAAAGAAGAAATACAAATAGGAATGTACAACAACAACTAAAAATAATTGAGTCAGATAATTATGGCAAACTGAACAGCATATGCTGCAGGGTACTAATCAGATTTTCTTCTGGATGGTTAACAACCTAAGTTCACAGATTAAAACTAGAGAAATAGAAGAACTGCAAGACCAGACAACATTTTGGCCCTAGCCTTTCAAGGTCAGTGAAGACTCAGGACATAGGAGAACCTGTACTGTAACATCATGAAACTCAGTTGTGCCCCAAATTTTCTGATCAAGAAGATTATGGAGCCACATAGGAAAGACATTGATGATCTACAGTGTGCCTGGGGAGAGTCACGTGGAGAGAAAACTTCCTCTCAGGCTCTCACAGAGAGCAAACTGGTCAACCATTGGCTATGACTCATCTACATGGATGACACAGACAAAGGATCTACAGAGTAAGGTATAGGATTACAAGACAAACCCTGAGGGGACTTCACTGACTTCAACAGAAACAAAAGCTACATCTTTTGGTATATAGGTCTTGCTCTATATTGGTCTTAACCATCCAGCAGAAAAGTATAAAAATGAGGTATATAACACAGGGCCATAATAATAAGTTGAGTTATAAATGGCTATAGTCAACAACTTCTTCAGATAACTCACTATTATTGTGGAATGCCAGACTGTGTTGGATTGTGTTGCTGAGTTCAGACACCTAAATTGGTTCAATGACAATGGAGTGCCCATCTTTGACAGGTCTAGACAAAAAAAAAAAAAAAAAGGGTATACAAAGGAAGAATCATGATGTGTGTGTTTAAACAGTACAGTTAGGATAAATATGCCGTGCTTCTTTATAATTCTATGAGAAGCAAGATTTTCACTAATAGTTGTAGGACAAGATATTATGTCGGCTTCTAGTACCATGGACAACCACTAGGAAAATAACAAGGTAGAAAGTATTAATTATTGAATCTGTGATATAATTCAGGCATAAAAAATAAGATAAGTAAACAGCTACATTCTCTTAATTCACTGATTAGAGACATCTGCTATGATAATGTCTGTAAGTACAATATCATGTATGCACCTTGTATGATACCAAAACATTACAAAAACAGTTTGTGATGTATTAATTTATCAAATCTGTCCTGTTAATTTGTCTTGAGACTGTCTCATTGCTATTTGTTCTTCAATAAAATAAAAAAACATAAGTGCTTGCCTGGCAAGTGTAAGGGCCTCAGTTCAATCCCCAGTTCTGAAAAGAAAAACAGATAGTGTCTTGCATGAGTCCAGATGAAGACCTAGAGCCCACAACAATGCCTCCCAGCAGTTCTACTGGAGGCCTAGAGTCCAGAACAATATCTCTTGCAGGCCTGTTTCAAGAATCTGTTCTGGAAAGGCCCAAAGGTCAATGGTGGAAACTAGGAAGTCTATGCCAGCAGGATGAAGGATCTGTGCTAGCAGGCAGAGGAACCTGCACTGAAGCCATGAAGCGATTCTCAAGGTAAGCACCAGAGCTCCCCAACAAGTACCACAGAGATCCTCAGCAACAGTGTGGTCCCGAGCTCCTCTAGAGATGAGGAAAGCCGAGATTCTCTCAAGAAAGCCAACACAACAAGCTTCTCCAGGAAACAGCAGTGAACCATCTCATCCTCCAGGGATGAAAGCAATGCTCAAGGTGAGGACCAGAGCTCCCTCAAAGTGAACTGTAGCCATTTTAGTGACTGCAAGGTCTCAAGCTTCTTCAACAATAGGACAGCTGAGTTCATCAGGAAATCCAGCATGACAAGGACCTCCAAGAAAACCAACAGCTCCCTACAGCCTCTCCAACAGCTTCTAAGAGCTTCTACCAACGCTCAACAACCTTTTTTCCTCTTTTCCAGTTCTCCCTGTTATGCCGCTGGCAACAATCTTCAGATGGGCCTCCCACACCCAGCACCACACTGATTCAGTTCAGCTGGATGTTAACAAATTGGTGAGCAGTGCTCAGGCCACCCTAATCTCTCTCTCTCTCTCTCTGTATATATATTTTATATATATTATAATATATATATATGTATATATATATATATATTATTCACCTAACTCAATATTATATGTATCGATTCTATTACTTTTTAACATGTTATATTATTTTGCCTTAAGTATTACTTGCAAAAACAATGCTCCATCAAGTAAAATAAGTTTTGGATATCACATATACAAAACTAAGTTTGTGTCCTTTCTGTTATAATTCCAATTATAAATTATTCTCACCTTTGGAAAATAGTCTAACCTTTTTTGAATGGGACATCTTATCATTAAAATGGAAATGATGGTACCATGAATCTCAAAGAGTTACTCTGTGGACTATATAAATAGTATAATTTACATGAACAAAGTTTGCAAACTGCACAGTGCTGGGTAAGTGATAAAATGTTAAATACTGGGTAATTGTAAAATCTGGAACTAGAAATCATGTCATCTAATTCCAGAGCCAGCACTTCCCACTCACGCTTCCTTTCTTTTTTTTTTTTTTTTTTTAGACAGAGTCTCCTATATAAGTCAGGCAGGCCTTGAACTTAGTATGTAGCCCAGGCAGGCCCCAAACTCACAGCATTCCTCCTGCTTCAGCTTCCTACATATTGGGATTACAGGTGCATGCACCATACCTGGATCATAGACCAGGTCCCACTTTTTAAATAATATGCTAAATTAGACTCTAAAGAAGCTATGTAAGTCCCTGTCATCTGTTGGACAAACTGGTCCTTTAAGAATGACTAAAAGAACAAAGTTGAGAAGGCAGCAGCCCTATTTCCATCTGCACATGCTCATACCTGCACAGATTCTAGTGTCAATCACTTTCAAAATGCTAAACAAGCTAGAGGCAAGTCTCCTGTAGCATCATTGATTAGTTGAACAAAGAATATGAAACAAATTGATAATGTCACTACAGAAACAAGTGAGGCTGTGTCCTACTCATCCATATATTTTAGAATATATATCTGTTTAAAAAGGCACCTAACACTGTTGAGGCAATAAAATCTTCTAATTACAAATTCTACTCCACTCTTGGATCGCTTCATTCTGTTTTCTGTTCAGATCTGCTTTCCACAATCTAACACTACCCCAGAAATTATACAATTTACACAACTGAAAGTGGCACAATTTAAACTAAAGAAAAAAATAGAAAAGAATTTTGTTATAATACAGTTCAGCAAACCAGTGCATAAAATGAGGACATCGTTTCCTCTTGCCTATGCCAGGTCATTGCTTCTGCAGAGGAGCCCCCATTACAATTTCATAAGGATTTTTCTGGAATGATTCTGCAGCATATGGAAGCACATACACCCACACTCACATTTCACAATACTCAAGTGATCTATCTGCATGTGCCTATATAACATTCATTAAGACATATTTATTTGGATATGTGTATTTGAGGTAAAGAACTCTACACAATATTTTCCCAAAATATAAAACAACAACCATATGAAATACAAAAATAGGCAGAGGATGAAGCAAGATAAAGGGACAAATGTTAAGTAATATGGCAAGGGGTAGAAATTCAGTTCTGGGATACAGTGGCCCCTCTGAATTTAGGTAAACCATTAACTCTTCCACTTGTAACTTGAGCTAATTTAAATAAATGTTTGCTCAAATGTTTGTATCTAGTAATAGTATACAAGGCAGTGATGAGAAGACTGGAGTCCTAGGAAACTGTAAGTAGCCCACTACTTTTCCTCATTTTTGGTCCAGCCTCAGTTTCACGGGACCATGCTTGGGTTAGAGGACAGCACTGTTAACCATGGTGTTGATCCGCACTGAGAAAGCAGCTTGCCCTTGGTGTGTAGTAAATCCTATGCCCAGAAGCTAACTGTTGATCTGAAAATTGCTCCTCGGACTCTCTTCCAGCTGTGCTTAGAGAGTTTACAAAATGCTCTCTCAGGTTTGTATTTTTACAAGCATTGAATAGACCAACACTCCTTCTGTGTACTCATATTCCTTATCTATCTGGAGCTATAATCCAACTGAGAGATACTTCGGACCAGATGATCAACCACTGATACATAATTCTGTCTCCTAAAATTTCTTCACTGCTTCTGCAGCATGCCCTGCTTTGCCTAACCCTTTTCTTTCCTCCTTCCACTGATTCTTCAATATTCAGGCCAATCTATTTCGTGCAAGGCTTGAGCATCACTTTGAAGTTTTTGTTGCCACAATAAATATCACTAAATGTGTTTTCTTCAAAAGTGACCTTCAAAAGGAATGAATCTTTTATATACATTATGTGTCATTCTCCACAATAAGACCCTGACATTTACCTAACAACATAGACTGTGATGACAGATTTATTCTGTCACAAGCACAAATACACACTAAGGTTATGTACTGATCCAAATGGCAATGGCACAGCTGTGAATAACAGGCGAAGAAATAAAAATAATCATTAAGGCCAATTTCTATAAAGGTTACTTCTATTTTAAAAATATAACTCTGACAACTATATTTACACAAGTTTAATGATCACTCATTTTTTATATGTGGCATGTTTTCAAAATACTTAATGTACTTCTTCAATATGTGACACATAGTATTAAAAAGTTATACCACTATTACATCTGCTTCTCCAATTTAAATTTATTAGATACAAACAGAAAGGTGGGAGGCTGATAAAATTATAACAGACCCAGTCATATGCCACTGCTTCAGTTTAAAACATGCGTGACTCCACTGTCTGTACCCCCTAACATCAATACTGTTAGGAAAAATAGTGGAATTAAATCCTTAGTGGAAGAATACCTAGTTAGCTGTAGTGGTGCCATATGCTTGTGGACACAACTTGTGTCTGGCTTGCTTTTCATAACATAAGGATTTTGCAGTTGGCTAGTTAAGCAATAGAAGCCACAAATAACTAAACTGTAAGAGAATTTGATGCCTCTACTAGTATGCTTCAGGACAACAAAATCAAAATCGGGGTTGCATAGAATGGATGTCCCTATATATTTATTTTTAATTTTAACATATTTTGTTTAAAGTTTAAGAAATATGGAATGATACAGAAAAGACTCTGTGCTCATCGTACACCAATCACTTGAGTGATATTCAAAGATTCAGAAAAGAACCAGGAACTGTAAAATTATGTAGAGAAATAAATATTTGGCGTAGCCATTATGGTAAAAAAGTAATCTTGATGGATAGTGTTGCAGATGTGAACAATTTTGAATCATTGGTTGTTTTACTATGACTTGAAGTCTTTATGTCCTTAAGCATCTCACCAAGCTAATGCAGGAAAAATATTACTTTAAATTCTAAAGAAGGGACTGAGGAGATAGCTCAGCAGTCTAAGCACCAACCTTGGATGTGCAAAGACCAGGGTTCGATCCCCCAGTACCGCATGCAGTGCTGGCCCCACTCTGAACCTGCCACCAAAACTGGGCATGCTGGTGCATGCCTGTAATCCTAACGCTGGGGAAGCTGAGATAGGACAATGACTACAAGTCCAAGCTGGGTAGCAAGATCCTGCACCAAATAAATAAATCAATTTTTAAAATTTATCAATTCTCAAGAAGTGCTAAAGAGACCAATGTTTTGGCACTGAATGGGTTATTTAATCTGCAGTGAAGAAAGTGTATTTAAAAAATTAAAGAGAACATATTTAATGTTGGTATTAAGACAAAAATACAACAATGACGCACTCATAGACATACCTTTCCCACAACATACAAGCTTACGCTAATATGTTTCATATACAGTAAGGCTATCACAGTAAACTCCCACCTAGGATACCTACTTCTGACAAAGGCAAATCTGCTTTCTTCAAAGCAAATTAATCCTAGAAGAAGGATACTTACCACGATTTTTGCAATTCATTTTCATCAATTTAGTAATCTTCCTTTCTTATTTTAGATTGAAATTACCAAAATTATGACTAAATTAATATTCCTTTTACTTACCTTAGCAGATTATAGAATTAAGGTTTTTAATTCCATTTCTTACATAATTCCATTTCTTACATGCTTCTTATATTTAGTGCATGTTTGTGATAATATGTTCGTCGTGGGATGCTGGTGCATGTGCGTGTTGTATCTTTCTTGAAGAGAATAAAACACTTAAAAAATTACAAATGATAGAGAATTTCACTAAACAAAATAATAAGAATTCAAACACTGTTGTTATACAGCATAATTTTGTCTTCAAATCAGTTATTTAAAGTAGCATACAAGCATGCAAAATTGGTTTGAAAAAGACTTACAAGACATTGAAAGGAGAAAAAATAGTTAAGCATTAACTGCTTCTTTC
Organism: Ctenomys sociabilis; assembly: GCA_004027165.1. NCBI lineage: Eukaryota > Metazoa > Chordata > Mammalia > Rodentia > Ctenomyidae > Ctenomys > Ctenomys sociabilis. Next base: position 15,205 of record PVKA01044897.1, read on the forward strand.
AATAGACCAGCAGATATCAGCAGTATAATTTACCAAGCTAGCACTTCTCCACTGCTGGTGGGAATGTAGACTGGTACAACCATTGTGGAGGTCAGTGTGGAGACTCCTCAAAAGAGTAGAACTAGAAATCCCATTCAAGCCAGCTATTCCCCTACTGGGAATTTTCCCAAAGGATCTGAAAACATTGTATCATAGTGATATATGTGTACCTATGTTTATAGCAGTGCAATGTGTGATAGCAAAATCTTGGAAACAACTAAGATGTCCATCACATGAGGAATGGTTGAAAAAGATGTGGTATTTCTATATAATGGAGTATTACTCAGCTATTAACAATGATAAGTTTGAAGCATTTATACTGAAGTGGATGCCACTTGAACATATACTCATAAGTGAAATAAACCAGACACACATGTGTAAATATCATATAGTCTCCCTAGTATAACAAGCGAAAAGCAGAAATATAAAAGGAAATGTACAACAACTAAAATCAATTGAGTCAGATAAGGCAAAGTGAATGGCATATGCTGCAGGATACTAATCAGCTTTTCTTCTGGATGGTTAACAACCTAAGTTCACAAATCAGAGTTGGAGAAATAGAAGAGCCACAAGGCCAGCCAACATTTTGGCTCTAGCCTTTCAAGGTCAGCGAAGACTCAGGACATAGGAGAACC
>PVKA01044898.1:0-15878 GCA_004027165.1 Ctenomys sociabilis
TAAATGTTTTGTCTCTTGTATATTGATTCTTAACCAAATAATCTCATAATTCATATTGAAAATTTAGGTGTGAATGGCCGGGACTGTATATCAAGTGAAAATGTACTTTATATCATTTTAGTTACAAAATTGTTACATACTAGCAGCTTATATTGAGCATAATGGTTTTGTGCTTTTAATGTCAACTTTTAAAACTATATTGTAATGTGTCTTTTTGCTTTTAGATCATTTGGGGAATATTTTTCATCTTAGTCGCATTGCTGTTTGTAATTTCTCTTTTCCTGTCAAAGTAAGTACAACAGACACGTTTTCTAAAGTACTTGCACAAATTCTGTATAGGACTACACATTTTTGGTGCTCTGTCCCATTAACGGTTCATCCAGAGTAGCTATTCTACCCAGTGTTCTACCGCATTAACAAAAGAATGACTCAAAGGTCCAGTAGTTGTCTTCTTTCGGCTCTGTTAATTGAACAGTATCTGTGGAATGTGATTGTTTTTCTTGGTCTTCTTTGATCAGCTGCATTTGTAGGCTAAGTTTGCTATTCTATCTCCACTTACTAGAAATGTGATAGTATAATGTAGATTCATTCTGGGTATTTTTGTTTTAGTTTAGATAAAGCTCTTCATTCAGCTGGAATCGATTCTGGTTTCATAATTTTTGGAGCTAATCTGAGTAATCCACTGAATATGCTATTGCCTATACTACAGACTGTAAGTAAAATATTAGTAGTTATTTATTTATTTATTTATTTTTAATTGCAGCAAGCATTCTGACACTCCGTCCCATGTAAAATGCCTGGGCTGCAGGCTTTCTGCTCCTTCCACGAGCCTGTGCTGTTGCTGAAGGGGCTTTTGTTCTGCTCATAATTTCTGTGTTGATATGTTGCTCTGAAGATTTCCATATCAATTCCATGCTAGACTTTTAGATGTAATTTAATTTCATATATCATATAAAATGAAATTTTCCAATTTTCTTTCTTTTTTTTAAGACTTTTTTTGGAGAGTACCAGATATCAAATTCAGCACCTTGCACTTTCCAGGCAGGCACTGATGCCACTGAGCTATCTTCCTGGCTCCTTTTTTTTTTCATACATAAATGTAACTTATAGTTAATCGTATTACATGGTTTGATAATAATTTGAGGAAGTTGGAGGATTTTTCTCTTTTTAATGGTATTACTTTATAGGCCTAATTTAAATCAGGGTTATTTTAAACATTGGTCAAATACAAATAATGAATTTTCAGTTACTTTTACATTTCTTGGACTTTCATAATTTACATATTAAATTTGATTTTATCTTTTTCTAGGTTTTCCCTCTTGATTATATTCTTATAACAATTATTATTATGTACTTCATTTTTACTTCAATGGCAGGAATTCGAAATATCGGCATATGGTTCTTTTGGATTCGAGTAAGTATACATAGCATTATTACGTTGACTTTTTCATTATTTTATATGTGATCACTATTTTTGCAAATTACTTTATATTTATAAATATGTAAGTTATGTTTTGATACCAAGCATGACAAGAACATTAGCTTTTCCACATCATGTAATACAGGAATGCTTCTTGAACTATAGTGGTTTTGTTTCTTGATCAGAGACATTTTTAGTTAAGTCAAGTCGGAATGCTGCTAGCATCTTCTGAATAGCGGCCAGAAATGCTATAGAAACCCTGTATTGGGGCTGGAGAGATAGCTCAGTGTTCTGAGCTGCCTGCCTGGCAAGACAAGGGCCGGCTTCAATCCCTCTGTCTTAGCCTCCCCACCGCTGGGATTACAGGCGTGCACTACATGCCTGACTTCCATGGCAAGCCTGGGGCTCTGGGGCCGGCACGATATGCACTACCAGGGATTGAGCTCTGGTCTTTTGCGCTTGCCAGGAAGGTGCTTAGACTACCAAGCTATCTCCCCAGCCCTTGATTATTTTTTTATACTCATCCTGAGATAATTTAACAATTTTAAAATGAAGCCAAATCCTGTAGATACTACTTTGAGTTGCAAATAAAACTAAATGAAGTAGTAGTCTGGACTAATACAGGATTTCTTGCTGTGGAAGGAGAAATCCGGCACTGCTTTAATAGCTTGCGGAGTCAGACCCAGCGCCTCTGCATGTCTGGGGTCTGTCTCTTCGTGGCCATATGGTTGCTGCAGCGCCACTTTTCATGCCCGTGTTCTGTGTAGGAAGAAAATGCATACAGGTAAGAAGTGTGTACCGCTGTCAGTGAAGCAGGACATTTCCAGAAAGCCCTCATGCTCTCTTCCATGATGAGTACCTCGTTACAGAGCTCCTGTGAGGCGTATGAAAAGCTGGGGCACGAACATTTTTAAGCAATCTTATTTTCATCTCATGCAGAATTACAATTCTGTTAGTCTCTTCCATTGTGTAATCTAGTAAGATAGCAGGGGAATGGGTACCTGAATTGCTAAAACGGAAGCATCATTCCATATTAAAATGAAGTCAGCCACCTGGTTCTTTATATTAAAGTTACTATTTAATTCTCTGTCATAAATACATGTGAAAATATCTAGAATCAGATTATCATAGCATAAACTGTGTGCTGTGGATTTTCAGCACAGTATTGAGGGTATTCTATAGGAGTGAATACTTATAAGCATGTGATATAACTTTTCTTGGTTGTAATGCATTAAAAACCATGAACATATTACTAGTACGGTTTAAGCTTGGACTCACAGCCCATAGATAGCAGCAGGGCAGCTCGCAGCGCTCAGCTCTGGGAGCCTCTAGTGCACACTGTGACGCGCTAAGTTCTGAAGCTCTGCTGGAGCCTTGGGACCATGTGAGCACTAAGCAATCCTCCGGTTCTGTGGTTCTCCCTTTATAGGATCACTTGGATATAACTGCTGTGCCATTATTATTAAATATGAAGTGAAAACTGAAAGCTTTATGGGGAAGAATTGCCTTCTTCATTCTTTCAGTGTTTTGAAATGGGGAAGAATTCTTAGTACTTACTTTGCATCATGAGATAATCGACTGAACTGGATAAATCATTCCCCAGAACATACTAACAGACGTAGTGCTTCGCGAATCAGTTACGTGGCTGAAGTTTTGCTGTTTTCTTTGCAGCTTTATAAAATCAGAAGAGGCAGAACCAGGCCCCAGGCCCTCTTATTTCTCTGCGTGATACTGCTGCTGGTTGTCCTGCACAGTGGCTACATGATTTACAGCCTCGCCCCGCAGTACGTTATGTATGGGAGCCAGAAATACTGGGTCGAGGTACGCACTGTATGCACATGTTGATGGTTTCTATAGCTGATAGTGATACGTAAAGGTGAGTTTTAGTTCTGATAGCATATTAGCGCATCAGATTAAATTTAATATCGCTAAAATGGGTTTTTGTTCCACTTTTGAGCATATGTAATATTTGCTTTATACTTTTTAAAAATAGCACACAGAATTTCATTATAATTTTTCCGTGAATGGATCCTCTGGCAGTAAGCTACCGGGCTTTATTTTAGCACTTTATTAAAACTCATAATGTTTCCTCTAAAACACTATTTCAAGTCATTTTAATAATGTGACTTATAAAAAAGTTGTGGTGAGCGGAGTTATGTCTGTTCATTGCTGCTGTGCATCCCATAGGACAGGTATTCTGTGTGTGTGTGTGTGCGCGCGCGCGCACTTGCACGTGCACATACCCATTACTGAGCTTTATTTTTTTAGCATGATTGTTATCTGTTATACTTAATCTCTAATGTTAATTGCTTAAAAGCCAACTGTGTGCTTAATCGACCTAGACATTTTCTGACAGTTTATAGTATCTTACCATATCTGATTTAACCTTTGATTAGTGTATTTCCTTTTGCTCTAATATTTCTTGCGCTACTCCCAGAAGTTCTCATCCTGTCCATGTTTTGGCCCCCAGTTCAAGCACTAGATCACTGTGTTGTGCTTAGTAAACATTGTTCTGTAACTGGATGAAGATTTTGCATTTGCTTAAGACAACTTTGCCTGTTCTAGTCTAAAAATCACCCCTCCAATTCTTTTTAGATGCTGTATTTGGACCAGAGTGTGTTTAGGGAAGACCTCTGTCACTTAGCATTGGACCTAAAGGATTATCCCCAAACCTTCATATTCAAATGGGCACAGTGCATTTCTTTCCATTTATAATTTGCATTAAGTTTAACTTGGTTAATGGAAAACAATATAAAGTTTACAATGTGAATACTTCAGTCCAAACATACTTACTGATGTAACATTTACATTTTCAACTGTATTTTCATTACTCAGGGCAATGTAACTTCTGGGGACCACAAAAGCAATTCAACCCTTTCTGTGCCAAAGAGATGTGATGCCAATGCCCCTGAAGGTAACGCAAGCTTTGCCAGCTGTCTCAGAAGTTTTAAGTTTGTAGGAACAGCATTGCCATGCGTTTTGCTGTGTTAGTCATCGGATGCATTTGTGTCACTGTACAGTTGCTAAGTTTCTGACAGGATTTCTCAGTGATGGGATAATTTCGGTTATGGAATGAACCATTATCAGTTACATAATTCAAAAATAACAAAGCTAGTTATAATGCATTACATGTATTAGTATAATAAGAAACCACTCTTTTTGGAGGGGGGATTTAGTACAAGGTCTACAGGGTCTCGTTCCATAGATCAGATTCGTACTGATTCTCCTGTTTTTAGCCTCCCAAGCACTGAGATTACAGGCGCGAGCCACCATGCCCAGGCTCACTGGCCTTTTCAGCATGCCCTGGGGGTGAGGCCGCCATGGCACTCCCAGCACTAGGCTCTACCTACGCAGAAGAAATCACTCTTCCATAATTTTTTCTTTAAAAAACTTGGGAGTTTAGTTCTGAAACCAAAAATTACCTATGACCTAGAACACCTTTTATGCAAGTCTAGTCACTGTGGTTAATAATAGTACTGTGAACTCCAATCACAGTTAACTTTTTTCTTGCTTAACTTTTAATTGACTTCCTTGTTCATACTTGGCCATACAATCTCTACATTCATTGTACTTTTTTGGTTCATTTACATGGCACATCCTCCCCTTCTGCCCTTTCTTTTTCCTCCTGGTCCCCTTTACAGCTCTCTCCTTGATTCTTTTTTCCTTTTATTTTGATCTTTATTTATATTTTTGGTTTCTCATCTGAGAGAAACCATATGATATGAAAGCTCCTGTGTCTGATTTTTTACAGTTAATACTGTTTTCAGGGTATGTCTGTTTTCCTACCAAATGGTCCACTTCATTGTTTGTATAGCATAGTAGTATCCCATTATACATAAGTACCATTTCTTAGTCCTTTTTTAGTTGGTAGACATATGCACTGCTTAAAGCTTTGGCTATTGGAAATCTGACCACTGTAAACACTGGTGTGCATGTGTCACTGTAAAGGACGTATGTAACTGCCAGGTAGAGGAGTGGAGGGGAGCAGCTGGGTCAAAGGGGATTTCTAGTTTCGGTTTTTTTGAGCAATCTCCATAGCAGTTTTTATAATGATTATAATAGTTCACAGTACCATCAGTGATATAGGCTTTTTCACCACAGCCTTGCCAGCACTTATAAACTATTTGATTTTGTGGTGGTTTCCATTCTTGCAGAAATGATATGAAATCTCAGTGTTTTTCTTTGCATTTCTCTAATGGCCAGAGATGTTGAAAAGTTTTTCATGTATTTATTGACTATTTGTGCTTTTTCTGAGAAATTTTTATGCATTTCAGTTGCCCATTTTTGTTTTTTAATTGAATTTCTTATTTGGAAGGAGGGTAATTTTTCTTTTCGTTTTTTTTGGAGTTCTTTATATATTCTAGATATTAGTTATCTGTCTGAGGTGTTGCCAGCAAGAACGTTTTCCCATTGTGTAGGTTCTCTCCTCACTCCAATTATTTCCTTTGCTGTCCAAAGGCTTTTTGATGTGGTGTAATCTCAAGTGTTAACTCTCGATGTTATTTCTTTACATCTGAGCTCGATTCAGAAAGTCATTGCCTATGCCTGTGAACTCAAGAATTTTCCCTACCTTTTTTCCCATCAGACTATTTTTGTTTGTATTCAGGTCTTTGATCCATTTTTGATTTTAGTTTAGTATATGGAGCGGGATGAGTCTAGTGTCATTCTTTTTTCTGCATGTGAATAACTAGTTTTCCCCACACCACTGATTAAAAAGGCTCTCTTAGCCCCAGTGTATGTTTTGGAACTCTTTGTCAAAGACTAAATAGTTAAATATCCCTGGACTTGTTCCTCCATATTTAGTTTTGTTGCTTTAATCCATGTATCTGTTTTTGTGCTAGTACCATGCTGTTTTGATCACTGTAGCTTTGTAAGATAATTTGATGTCTGTGTTATCTCTTGTTCTACCCTTCCTACCCAAGAGATATTGCTCTTCTGATTCTCTTCTGGTTCCATGTGAATTTCAGGATTGTTATACCTGCAGGTTTGTGAGGTATGCTATTGGTACTTTGAATTTAATCACATTAAATCTATCAGTTTTGAGAACAGGCCATTTTAACAAAATTGGTTCTGCCTGTCCAGGAACAAAGGCTACCTTTCCATGTTGATACCCTCTTTGAGCTCCATATTTCAGAGGAGCACTGTGCTTTTCATATTAGAGATCTTTCACTCTCTTAGGTTAATTTCTAAGTATTTAATTTTTCTTGATGCTGTTATGAATGATACTGTTTTCCTAATTTCTTCAGTGACTTTATTATTGGTATACAGGGATGCTATTGATTTTTATGTATGGATTTTGTATCCTGTTTCATTACTGATTTTTGTTATTCCAGAAATTTTTTTTTTCAGAACCAAGGATTAAACTCAGACCCTTGCACTTGCCAGGGAAGCACTTATTTTATTGAGCCACCTCCCTGGCCCTATTCCAGAAATCTTTGGTGGAGTATTTTTGATCTTCCATGCATCATGTCGTGTGAAAATAACATTTTGAATTCTTGCTTTCCTGTACATATCTCTTTTATTTATTTTTCTTTCTTGGTTGCTTTGTCTAATGTTTCAAGTATTTTATTGAACAGTAGTGTTGACTGGACAGCCTTGTCTTGTTCCTGCTTGTATAGAGAAAGCTTTTAGCTTCTCTCCACTTAATATATTAGCCATTGCATTGTCTTAATGGCTATCATCAGGTTGAGGTAAAATCTCTCCATACTTACTGTCTTCACAGTTTTTATCATGAATGAGTGTTGGGTTTTGTCAGATGTTTTTTCTTCATCTGTTGGTACAGTCATGTGATCTATGTCCTTGTGTTTATGTGATGTGTTACCTTTATTGATTTGCATGTGTTGAACCATTCAGGCATCCATTGGGGAAACCTTCTTGATAAAGATGTATGACCTTTTTTTGACGATTCATTTATATTCTATTTGCCAGTATCTTCTTGAGGATTTTTTGTCTGTGTTCATTAAAGAAAATAACATATAGTTTAGTTGGATTTTTATCTGTTTTTGGAATCAGTGATGTTGATTTCCATAAATGAATTTGGAAGGAATCCTTTCGTTTCAATTTCATTAAAGACTATGAAGAGTTTTGATAGTATAATCACAGAGTTCATTGGTGAATCCATCAGATCCTAGGCCTTTCTTAGCTGACAGTGTTTTTTGTTTGTTTGTTTGTTTTATTACCTCTTCACTTTTATTGCTTGTTAATGGATTGTTCGGAATTTTTGTGTCTTGTTTCATTTTTGGTCACTCATATATGTGTAGGTATATGTTCTTTTCTTCAAGACCTTACAGTTTGTTGGAGTACAGTTTTCTACCCTTTGGTTTTTACTCCATGAATTTCTTCTTGCATTTGATGAGTTTCTTGAATGCAGCAGCCTGTCAGGTTCTGGGTTTTGATCCTGTCTGTCGATCTGCCATTCTTTGTCTTTCAGTCAGGGAGCTGAGCCTATTTACATTGAGGGTTTTCACTGAAAATGATGGATTTACTCCTGCCATTGCATTTTTTTTCATAAAGTGACTCCTTTATTTTTCCTTTTTGTTTACTTGCCTTACTTACTTAATGTATTCATTATATTTGATTTTGTGTAGTTATTGCCTTTGTTCTCTCTTTCTAGGATGTACCTATGCATTTTGTGTAGTGCTGGTCTAGTGCTCAAGTATCTTTTTTTTTTTTTTTTTTTTTTTTTTTTTTTTTTTTTTTTTTTTTTTTTTTTTTTTTTTTTTTTTTTTTTTTTTTTTTTTTTTTTTTTTTTTTTTTTTCTTTATCTTTTTTGAGACAGGGTCTCACTATGCAGTTCAGGCTGGCCTTAAACTCACTTTGTAGCTCAGGCTGGTCTCGAACTCACAATCATCCTGCCTCACCCTCCCGAGTGCTGGGATTATAGGCATGCGCCACCACACCCGGCTTAAGTGCTCAAGTATCTCCTAAGATGTCCTTTCTCTTGTTTCTCATCAATTTTGAAAGATTGTTTTGTAGATCTGTTAGTCTTGTTTGGAAGTTATTTATGTTTAGGACTTAAAACACTTCACTTCAAGCTCTTCTGGCCTTTGAAGTTTGTATTGAGAAATCTGCTGTAGTCCTGACAGGTTGGCTTTTTGCTTTTCTCTGACAGCTTTCAGGATTCTAAGATGGACACATGTGCTAACTGTGCTGTGTCTTTGGGAGCTTCCCTTTCCTCAATGCTCTATGAGCTTTGCTAACCCACTTGTGTGCAGCCTTTCCTTCCTCATCCACAGAAAGTTTTCTGTTGTGATTTCTGTAAATAGATTTTTAATTCCACACATGCATCATCTAATCTGTCTCTTAGTTTTAGGTTAGTCTCCTTAACATCATCTGATGGCTATTGCCTGAATTTTTCTTGTTCTTTTGTGCTGTTTAAGGCATCTCTGAGTATTTTGCTACCACTTTGTTTTGTTTTGTTTGTATTTTAGAAAGGGTCTACAGGGTGTTCAGGGTCTCACTACTAGATCGGGCTAAGTGATCTGCCTGTTTACAGCCTCCCAAGACCTGGGATTACAGGCACGCCACCACACCCAGTCTCAATTGCTATCTCTGCATGCCCTGGGTACAGGGCCAGCAAGGCAGGCCAAGGGATTGAACCTTTGGCCCCTGCACCTGCTTGCAGGTGCTTTAATCTGCTGAGCTATTTGGCCGGCCCCCAACTTTCCATTTTGTCCTTAATGTCAGAAGCCCTGTCCTCACACCACTCATTTCTGCATTTATGATTTCTATATAATTATTTTAGAATCTCTAATATTTCTGTTTGGCACCTTTTTGTCTATTCTTTGTGGTACATTTTTCATTCATGTCTTTAATTGTGTTAGTCAGCTCTTGCAATTTTTATTTATTTCTTCCATTTCCATTTTGGTCCGTTTGTATGTTAGTTCCATCATTTTTTAGACCATGTTGTCTTTGAAACTTGCCAGGTTTCCTTAGTTCTTCTTTAATCATTTTTTTCAGCTTCGCTGTGTGGTGTTTTATTTTCTCTGTGCTGTACCCTGTGGATCTGTTTAGGCTCATCTGATGATGAGTTTTGGGGTGCATTTTGTTGCCCTATTGCATGAAAATATTGTGTATATACACACACAACGTTTTGTGTTTTGGTGCTGAGGGTTGAGGTCAAATAGAATGAAAATAATTTGTTGTTGCTGTGAAGATCTGTGTAGTTGCATTCTGTTTTCTAGTGATGTCTGACTTTATTTCTCCAATGATACTGTTTACCCTTTCAAGCTATTCAATTTGATTGGTTGGTCCTTGTCACTATGTTACCGGGAGAGGATTTCTATCAATTGTAACACTGTGAACAGAACCAAGCTTGTGTAAACATTAAAACTTGTTTGGATAAGTTAGCCTTTTTGTCATTTCCCCTTACAGACTGTATTATTCTGGGATGGAGGGAATTACACATGTCAATGGGAAGGGAGGAAGGGAGGAGAAATGCTGATGGGTAAACAGAAAGTAAACAGGAAGCCAGAATGTTGGAGTTGCTGCTTAAATGAAGGGCTGGGGTGAGGGACTTTGGGAGAGTTTTTATAGCAGGAGGGAGTGCCATGCAGGTAAGTGAGATGGATTTAGAGACTGTGTTAGCTGTGGGATTGGCCATGCCTGTTCATGTTTGTGGGCCATTTTGTTTGGTTCCTCTAACCCAGTGTTGCTAAAGATGTCCTGACATGCCCTTAAGAGGTATTGGTCAATTCTAGCACTGGTTCATTCACATCCTCTGATGTGGTGTGTAGTCCCCTACTGTAATTTCACTGTTAGACACATGGAGAGGAGGTGGAAGGTGAGGAACTGAGATAATGAGGATCAGACCTGGGCTAAGGATGAGGAGGTAAGAAAGCGAGACGAAGTAGGGAGCACACGCTAAGAGCTAGAGCGGACAAGTCGAGGGGAGCACCTTGAAACTTAGTTTTACAATCAGCCAGTACCAGTAGAGAAGAATCAAAAGGAAGAAATGAAAATAGACTAGGAAAAAAAACCCTGCCAGGAGGGCCCAAACTTAACAAGATGACAAGATTACAGTAACTAGTAACCAATGTAACAATAGCAATGACAATGAAAACTTTGACAGTTTTCCTAACATCCAACAGCTTCAATGTGGCTCCCCTTCCTCGGGATCACTGTGGGTTCTGTTAGCCATGTGGTTGCCCCCTGCAAGCCAGACCACTGCCCGTGGAGCCTAGAGGATAAAAAGCTGGAGGGCCAACAGCCTTGACAGGCTCCAGGCACATTTTCCACCGCAGGTCTCCGTGGCTCTGAATACCTAGATCAGTTTGGAGGTAGATGTGTGCTGCTCTGTGTCTATCCACGGGGGCTTCCTTCTCCCCCCGTTTTATATGGCCCAGAAGCTCTGCCTCAGGTGCTAATACCCCACATGTCTGTTTCAGCCCTTCCTGTGGAAACACAGAAGGGAGTTCTTTCTCTCTCCCCCTTTCAGTGGGTCACCTAACTACCCAGGGCCTATAGTTCTGACTTGGCTCCATGTAATCACAGAACTGATTTTGTCTTCAGAGTTGTTCTATGGTTTTGCTCTATATAATTGCCACATTCCTGGCTTGCCCTTTCTCTGCCCTTCTGAGCTAGGCATGGCTGGGTCTCCTCCTCACCCCTTCAAGGGCCCGTGCCCCTTGAGGGTGGGCCCTGAATGTCCCTGTGGGCTGTCCCACTAGGAAGGATTTCCAGACCTGCTTCTGTCAGCAGCCACACGACGAGACAAGTGTGTTCAAAGTGAGGGAGATGTCTGGAAAGGGTTCGCGACACTGCATCTCTTGCTGTAGTAGTTTTCTTATTTAAACAGCACAGTTTTCCTATATTGAAATATTTTGCTGAATTCATGTACCTACAATATTTGGATGGCAATGGAATACCCATCTCTGACCAAACTAAAGAAAAAAAGGTGATATAAATAAAGGACCATTTTGTATATACAAAATAGGATGGATATATAGCTATTTTCTTTTAATTCAATAAGAAGAAAGATTTGTACTAATAGTGTTTGGACAGGATGTCATGTCTGCATCTTGTACGATGAATAACCACTACGAAGACAACAATATGCAGTATATTAACTGTTCTAACTCTCCTACCAACCTATTTTGAAGTTGACTCATTGCAATTTTTTTCTCAATAAAATTAATTTTTAAAAAAGGAAAAATATATAATAGCATTATCACAAATAAAAGAATAAAAATAGCACAATTTTCAATCATACCTCGTATAGTGTCTATGAGATTTCTACCTGACTGTCCCTGAGACCTCTCTAATCGACTCCGTCAATTCTTAGTAAATACAATTAAAGAGAAATGTAAGAAATGTGCTCCTCCTCTGGGGGGCCCGTAGCTGCACTACTGTGCCACCTTGATGACCCAGATCTGTGCAGGACGCTTCCTGTCTGTGGTCATTTTTACCTTGGAGAAGAAACGGAAGACGCGCGGAGGCAGGTCCAGTGAGGCAGGCAGCAGAGGGCACAGGGATGCTCTTTCGTGGCTGCCTTGCCCTGCGCTAATGCTGAGCAGCACCTTCGCTGCGTTTCTCAGTAGACTGCATGAAGACAAGGAAAAAGCCCAGAACTCATCATGGGGACGCGAGCTCCGGGGAAAACATGTTCTCTGGGATGGGGTGGTGGTGGTGTTAATGGTAATATTGGGTCATTTCCTATAATTTTTTTTTTTTTTAAAGTAACCATGAACTGTGCTTTTTGGTCAGACTCATATCTGTGGGAATTAGAGGGGCAGAGAATGAAAAAGAGAACAGAGACAAACTCAGGCAAGCAAATAAAATAAGAGACAGACTAAAAAGTAAGCAAAATATTAATGATAGAAAACTAACTGTAGTGTGTAACAGAATATAAAGTAGTGACTAAGTTTACATTGGTGTTTACTGAAACTTTCACTAGAGACTGAGAAAAGCCAGGCAGAACCAGGGAAGGCAGGCGTGCAGAGTCAGGATGGTTTTAATCCTAGGGAAGGTTGTAGGTGGGTGAGTGTAGGCAGGAGAACAGCAGAGGCCTAGGAGCAATGTCAGGCCGGGGCTCTGGGACAGTGCCCTCCAGTGAGGGGAGAACTGCTGCTGAAAATACTCAGGGAGTTTTAGGAAGGAACATAGAAAGAGCCAGCCAAATAGTCAGTGGATTAAAGCACCTGCATGCAGGCATAGGGGCTGCGGGTTCGATCCTCAGGCCTGCCTTGCCTCCCTCACCCCCCGGGACGTGCTGAGCTGGCGATTGAGACTGGGCATGGTGGCACACACCTGTAATCCCAGCTCTTGGGGGGGCTGTAAACAGGAGAATCACTACTAGTCCAGTCCAGCAGTGAGACCCTGAGCACCCTGTAGACCCCTCCCTAAAACACACATACAAAAGGAAGGACCGGGCTGGCAAGATAGCTCAGCGGTCTAAAGCACCTGCTTTGGCAAGCTTAGGCAACCTCTCAGGGACCGCAGTTCGATCCCCAGCACCACATGCCATGCCAGCCCTTCCCCCAGGACAGGCTGAGATGACCCCCCCCCACGAGTCTGTGATGTGTAATAAGACACTGTAATACTTCTCGTTTTATTTCCTCTATAGCTTTCTGCTGTTGTTCCTTTGCTGCTGTATCTGTTAATTCATTCATTGCAGCTGAGCTAGTGTCCTCTGCCCTTCCTGATGGACTCGAGGTCTGGGATTGCATTTTTCCCCTTCTCTTTGTCATTTTGTATAGCACTGACCATTGACCTTTGGTGTAGAGCTTTGGTGCAGCTATAACCTTAGCTTGTTAAGAGATTCGGATGCCAGTCTGTTAAGTTTGAGATTTTCCAGGTATGCCTGTCCTGGATCTAGCTGTTGTGTTCAGTTCCTTTTTTGCTGCAGCTCCTTTGGTTCCCCTCTGTTGGTTCCCGGGGTCAGCCCTCCTGTGTCAGGCAGGTCTTTCCTCAGGTGGGCGGGCCTGGGCTTTGGTGGGTCTTCTGGGCTCACAAAAGGATAGTGGATGATCTTATTCACTGAGCAGGCTGTACTGGGTTGGCCAGCCTGTGCTGGGTCCGGATCTACAGCTGTAACCTGAGAAGGCTGGGAAAGGCCCCTCTGGTGCAGCGGGCCTGGAGCCCTCACTCACAGGCCAGGCTGTGCTGGGTTTCGGTCTGTAGCGTGGGACCGAGGATTGCTGAGAAATGTCCCTCCGGCATGGCAGGCTTGGAGTTCTCACTCCAGGCCAACCTGCACTGGGTCTGGGGCTGTGGGGTGGGACCAGTAATCACCTGGAAATGTTTCTCTGGCACAGTGTGCCTGGGGGTCTCACCAGGCTACGGGGGGTGGGGAGACAGGAAATCCCTGGGAAATGTCTCTCGGGCACGGCGGGCAGGCCTGGAATTCTACACTCACTGAACTTTGCTGCCCAGAGAGTCAGGGAAATTTCCACTCGATCAGCGGGCTTTAGGGGAGGGGATCCGGGGAGGTGGGTGAGTGGGTCCTGAGGTTTCAGGCCAGTCACTGACTTGAAGGGCTTGGGGGCAGGGATCCGCGTAGCGAGCATGGGAAGAAGCCAATGGCTCTCCCTCAGACTCACCACGCTCTCACTGATCTGGGAAGCCTGGTGAGTCTTGCAAATTCGCTCTCGCTGGGAGAGCTTGGGCAGGATCCAGGAGGCCGCTGGAGTCAGCTGCTGTCTCAGGCCGTGGGTCGCGCTGTCTCAGGAGGTCTCTGGGGCTGGGCCGGCGCGGGCGGGATAGAGGAGGATGGCAGAGTGGGCTGCGCTGTCTCGCCCGTCTCTGGGGCTGGGTGGGTGCGGGTGGAATGCGAGACACTGTAATAAATAAATAAATAAATAAATAAATAAATAAATAAATAAATAAATAAGACAGAAATGCACAGAACATTAAAAAAAAAAAAGGGAAGGACCATAGAAGCCTTTCTCTAGATTTCAAATAAGGCAGGAAGGATGTGGACTCGGACAGTAATGTCTTCCTCTCTGGGAGGGTGCAGGAAGTGGCATTTTTCTGTGATTATCTTAATTTACTGTGAAATATAAATTGGAATCCTCTTCTAAGGTTTAAGTGGAACATGAGGTAGACAATTGAAGTGTCAAATGTTTTCACTAGCCCAAGAAAGGACACAGAAGAGAGAACTGCTGGAAGCCAAGATAATGGCAGCTAGGTTAGTGCAGTGACAGAGATGGAGTTAGCAGGTTTTTGTTGAGCACATCTGCATAATTGGTCTGGTTGTGCTTTATGGAGGATTAGGTTGTTTGCGTGAGGGAAATAGGATTGGGATGGAAAGCAGAGCGCAAACTGAGCTTAGAGAATGGAGTGGTCTAGGGCTCTGGATGAATGGGACGTAGGGGAGAGAGGAAGCATGGAGCAAAAACCCAAGTTGGGGAGAAGCAGCACAGTGGGATCGCTGTGCTTTGCATAAAGAAATAATAGCTGAAGTATTGCTAGTGTGTCTTTGTTGAGTTCTCCAAAGTGACTTTATTAGTGACATAGTCCCCCATCTTTTTTTTTTTCCAGTGTTCAAGCACATCACAAGTAAGGGTACCAGTCTGTGCTTTGGATTGTTAAATTTAGCTTGCTGAGCATGGAATGAAATGTGTTGTTGATTTGTACTTTCTTTCCAACAAAAGAAGCAGTGACCTCAAAGATCTAAAGTAGATTCTGTTCCTCAAATTGTTAACGGTAATACTTGAAACCTTAGCAGAAAAAAAAATAGATTAAGGTTTCAAAATTATGTTGTGCTGGTAAAAGCAGCTTTCAGATGTTTTTGTCTGGGAGGTGTATCTGTGTATTATAGATCAGCAGGCTTTAGTCAGATGATGCACTTGTCTATATAATTTAGGAATCATAATTTGATATTGTTCTTTTTCAATATGATCTAATTTTCTATTGCAAATTATTCATTTTGAACTCCTGAGTATTTTTAAACAGGTCAGGTGACTCATCCTATGAAATTTTTTTTGCAATATAAAAACATACCCTGTAGGCTTATGGATTGAACTTCTTTCTTCTAATCTCTTTTTATTGTGCTGTAGTTCCTGTCTCAATATAGTTTCTGTATGCATACTTGGAAGAGTATGTTAGGCATAGTTCATTCTGAGGTGGCAGGGTAGGGTTTTTTTGTTGGTTTTTTTTAGTGTATTTAGTATGGGGCCTGCAGGGTATCACTACACAGAATGGACTCTTGGTGATCTACCTGTTTTTCAGCCTTAATTTATACTGATTGCCACTACAGTTATCAACTATAACAATTAGCACCTATAAAGGTTCTTTTAAAAAATATTTAGTGTTGATTTGAACCACCAGAGTCACTCTGATGTTAAACCCTCACTTGACAATTTATAAATAATTACACACTAAATATTTGTGCCTAATTATTGAATCTTTATGTTACATATACATGGGCAGAGAAGCTAGGGAGAATATTAAGGCAAGTATTTTGTTTACTAGCCACAACCAAAACAGGCTGGAAGAAAACGGAAGCATTTAGAATGCA